>JAGDQP010022154.1:18623-30815 GCA_022664845.1 Lepisma saccharinum
AAAGAAAAGAAAAGAAAAGAAAAGAAAAGAAAAGAAAAGAAAAGAAATAAATCAACTGATATATCTTTGGAAGAAGAACGAAGAGAAGAATAAAAATAGAAGTAAAAAAAACAATGCAAAAGAAATACAAAATTAAAGCCTACAAGCAATACGACTCAGGGGCCCAACTGAAGGCATTTTAAGTAGCCGTCTTCAGGCAAGTAACGCAGGTTGTCGACCCTCAGCTCAGCTGAAGAATATCGCCCGTGCATTTAAACAATACTGAAGCCACTATTTCAAACTGAAGTAACGACCAATTATTTTTGTCACAGACAGTTTTTTTTCTTCTTTCCAAGTCTTTTTTTTTTATTTTGTCTGCAGGAAGTAGAAAATTTCCAAATAAAATACAGCGCAAGAAAATATTAAATAAAAACATTGTGATAATGACAGTAATACTGCTATATTTTGTAGTGTGTCACTGTTTCGTGTATGCGAGTGGGATGACTTTTAGTGATACAGTTCGTCATCCTTCCAAACCCTTGGTGGCCTCCGAGATGGCATCGCGCCTACATGGTATTAACTAACTCTATGGCTCACGGAAATCACAAGTTCATCGCCGCAGTAACAACGTTCTTCATTGGACTCTATCCTGGACAAGATCAAGCCAATTTTCATCACGAACATCTACGTCTGGAAGATCCCTTCTAATGTTTCCATCCCAACGACGTATCGGTCTTCCCAATAGCCTTCTCCCCTCCGGCTTACAAACCAGGATAGAATATAATCTTCGCTTTACCTCCCTCATCCGAGCTACATGACCTGTCCATCTTAGACGTCGTGATGCATTACTTTTATAATGTCGTGTGAAAAAATACACATAAAAAACGGTGCAGATTTTGTGAATTAACACGTGAGAAAAGGGGAAATAATATACAGATAGGAAAAGTAGCAATATTAGTACTAATTCAGACGGAGACGCGATAACTGGGTCGCTTCAGCATGACGTAAACATCAACAACCCAACGCAATACCAGCTTTCAGGTTGCATGCTGATTTATGACTCACTTGTGGCAGAATATAAGTCTAGTCAAACTAAGGAATAGCGCGGAAAACGTCAGTCAATATGACTGGCAGCAAGACTTGAACTTGCGAGCCCACCCAGTGCCGATCGGCAGTATACGACCGTAGCCAGTGGACTGCGGCATCTGGGTAAGAAGTTACTATTTTATGATGTGCAAAATGGCCACTATTGACGCTGAATGATTCGCGAAAGAAACATTTGGTTTAAAAACTTTTTTTTTTTCATTTAAAGTAATCGATATTAGTGTTGCCCATGAGACGAGACGAAATGAGACAGAAATGTGTATGGAAATTGAGAAGAGACAGAACTCTCGTAATATACATCTTTTCGAGACGAGACAGCCTCAACCTTGTCTCATTGGCAACACTAATCGGTATCGATCCCAAAATTTATGCCATCTGAGGTTAAACCAGAAGTAACCACAACCTTTCATAGTTTCATATCACTTGCTCTCTTTGATCTAAAGGGCTAGGAAATTCTTAATGATGTTTAAGGGTGTTCTGATCGAAGGTTAACCGAGGTGGTTTGCCATTGTTTTCCATCGTATGATGATGTCTTAAAGGTACGAAACCTACAATTTAACGAGGGTTTCGAACCACTTGTATCCACATCGATAATCGAAAGCGGAACCCGATTATTACAAGGTAACAAGCGTACCGTCACTAAAATAACATGAGACACGAATTAGATTTGTCAGTCTCAAAATCATGAAGATACAGGTTCGATCCCAGGCTACACACATGGTTTAAAAGATTTTATTCGACTTTATCAATTTGAATTATTATTAACGCCGCTGAAATGATCGCCAAAGCATCTGCGAATGGGACCCACAGTTTCGTTTGTCAAAGTATAGGCTCTGGACTACCGCATTTAACGTACTTTGGCACTGGGTTTGAACTCGGGACCACATACACCGAATGAAATCGTGGTAATCATGCGCCCAGTCGCGGGGCCAAGTTCTCATCTGTGTCACTAGCAATAATAAAATACCTTTAATGTCAATTCTATCTTGTGGTCCCAATCGTGCGGATGGTAGAAGGAAGAATTTGAAATTGTAGTTTCCCCTCAAGTAACAAAATCTTTATTTTGTAGAAAACGAAAAAAGAAAAAAAAAACTAGTGTGGAATATTAAAAGGAAAGCTAAGCCAATGAAAAGAATTTGTCAGTTCGAAAATCATCTGACTAAAAACGACCAAATAAATCTAAGTCGTTGCGCTGAAGAAGTAAAGATGTTAAAAGGAATATTAACTGTGTTGCTACAGTATTATTAAAAAAATATATATATTATTATAATTTATTGAACACATTCTGTAGCTTTAAGTTAAACACCTTGTGAATTTATTACAACCATCGCTACTTGTTCATTCATTACAATCATCTCTGTCATCTCCATCAACCATATCTCGCCACTAAGGTCGGCACTGCCATCAAACTAAATCCACAATTCCCCAACAGATCTTAATAAAACCTCCGGTACTCTGGATCTTGTGCAAATATTATAATACAATTGCGAAGACTTGTTTCGGTCTTGTCGAACAGATTTCATTCCTGTAGCCATATGAAGACTACAAGGAAAGAACGTGCCCTGCTTTGTCCAATTTGGGCCAAATTGAGATGAGAGTGCCATCTGTTAGCTCTTTGAAGAGCCTTTCTAACAAACTATCATGCTTGAAGATAATATGTATAGTCCGTCTATTACAAGCAAATCGTATTTGATGTGCAGGTATTCTGATTACTGACTTTTAAAACGTTCCCGTGTCAAATCAAGAAAATGGACGAAGCACATTCTTTTCCCGTGATCGTCACATATTTCCCCCTTTTTCAAAAAAAAAAAAATTGTTCCCGATTCTGGCTAGTGCATAGTCGAGGAAGATTTGATGCCAAAGTCGTGATGTGTGTGTGTGTGCGTAATTTTGTCCTTGTACGAAAATATCTCGATTATAGTACATAAAAGCACAAGACAGCGATAACTGTTATAAATACGATTTTTTTTAAAGCCCAGGCAAGATTTCGTTAATTGATTCAGCTAGACTCATTCTTCACACGTGATATTAAACAAATAATAACAATGCATAAAGCAAATTCTTATTTTAGATATGTTTCTAATTGTCATTCTTGAAACACTGTTGAGAATTATCGATAAGACAGTTTATCGTTTGTATTCTTTGCTATAAAAGGATAAATAAATATTACAAAATACACAAAATCTCTAATATTAATTTCTGTAATATTGATAAGTATCCAGCTTACATAATAACACGACACAGAAGCGTGTTCGTAGATCTCAAGGAGGAGCGACCGGCTCTTCCTTTTTGAGATGAAGAGGACAGGATGGTATGTTGTAAGATGACAAGAGACAATAATGGAATGACATCGATTAAATATGATGATAAAAACTATAACATACAGTGTCCATGAAAAGGTTCACGTGCCCTAACCCTGATATTTCCGGTGCTCTCCATTGAGTCATTATTATAATACTATAAAACTTTATAAAAATACCTTCCTACAAATAGAACACAATCAACTAAGGTCAAAGATGAATTTTAAAAATGTTATACAGTACTTATGGATCACGCTGGATCACGATGTGTAGCCTAAGCTCAATTGTAAGAACATTTCAAGTTATCTTGTGTTCTTAAGTAATTGTCAGACCACCTCCACGTCACTCTTTAATTATTTACTTGTGCGATTACCGGACTAGTGAAATTATGCTGAGTTAATTTGTTGGTAAATACTTGCAACTTCTTTCAATTTAGCAGTATTAATTCTCATTTTGATGATTATTACTTTTATTAATATGGTTACCAAGTGACCATAGCTCGGTTGGTAGAACGTTTGCTTCTAATATTTTGGAGGTCCAGGGTTCGATATCAGCGGCTGATCATCCTGAGTTTTTTAGGTTTTATCTCCTCAGTCACACCAGGAAAATATAGGGATAATACTCAAATTTGAACCTCCAACTTCGAAAAGCTCCATACTCAGACCTTTCCACTCTCACGCATTTTACGTGAGAGATTATGTGATTTAGAAGATTTAACGTCTGTGTTGTAGCTCTTTGCCATGTTTGCGTATCGCAAAGCGAATAGCTTTACCCTCTCTCCATTTCGAAACTTGAGCAAGAGTCAAGGTGACCGCCTTCAATATGTCGAACTGTGATGAACATACTCTCTAACACAGTGGTTGTGGTTTTCCGCATTGTTGCCAAATCTACCTTAGTGTGTTGCGGGAACGCACTACAAAGAATAGTGTGCCACGAGCCACAAAAGTTTGAGAATCACTGCTCTAACATATAGCACATTCCGTCAAGTATTTGTTAATGACTAAACTTACTTGTCGTCTCTTTAAACACTTTAGAAATAAAACGGTGTTTTCAGAATTTTCATTCAACCTATATTAAAATGATATATGAAAACACTGCTTAGACAGCACATGTATCTCTCAAAGTTTCCAATTCTCTATCAGACCTTACTATCTTGCTTCTTGTCACTAGTACCTTTTAAATGTATTAATTGAGATATAGTGCTATTTAAAGAAAATTCTAATATTAAACCAAGTTGGCAACACTGCTTCGCAGATGGCAGTGTAGTTTATGGTTTTATAAATACTTCTCGTTAGTGTGATGATGTTGTTCAAAGACACCCGATTCAAAATTAAATGCTGGTTTTGAAATCGTATTTCGTGAAGTTCCTTGCCCGTTAGGTCCTCTTTCTCTCTATGGTCCATAGTAGGCCGATCTTACAATTTAACGATCTACATAGACCTATCTGAGCATGTCCTATCAAATGTATCTGATTTGCGAAAGAACAACATATCGTGATTGTCCTTTGCTAGCAATTCAAAGATGTGAACAACTATGTATAATGATTTATCCCCTTGATTATAGATAACTTAAATTACATAACTGTTTGTTGGGTTGACTAACGCCAAGGGGTTTCTAAAACTAGCGAGAAAGATCAGACGAATTTCAGAAACCTGTTATTTATTTATATTCTTTGTCTTCAATGTTAGACGTTATTCCTATTCATATGCATTGAACTGCTAATGTATTGTTCCTTTTCAGATTCTCTCTAGGAAACAGAGAAAAAATGGCTCAAATCTATTTCAAAAATGCAAAAAAGTGCTTCATAAAACAAATTATGCATTTCAGGCAATATTAACATAATTTGATCATTGCTATACGTTGACCAATGTCCTTCACTAGAAATGGTGATAATGTAATCATACCACTATGCAACATCAGGGGATAGTTTTTCTCTCCAATTTTGTCAACTAATTAATACGTAAACATACAAAGAGTCGGTTTATTTTTGGTGACCTTCCTAGTTTTCTGGGAACAATCCCATTTTAACGTCTTCAATTATGGATTGTTTAACTTTGAACTTTATTTATTTATGGCCTTTAGATATCTGAGGCTCAGGCCGGGATAGGGGAGGGGAAAGGATTCGAAAAGGTGTCGTCCAGGGCCTATGTTGGAGGTGCCATCCCGGCATTTGCCTGGTGTGACTGAGGAAAAATCTCAGTCAGGATTGTCGACCGCTGGGATCGAACCCAGGACTTCGCGAATGCTACGCCAACGCTCTACTACTGAGCTACGGCGGCTCGGTATGGATTGTTTAACTAAGATGTGTAAATTTACCGTGACCCACAGCCAAAGCAGACGAATTAATTTAGACTCGTTTATGTCCTTCGTTAGTTAGATCAATAAAATATACTTCATGAAAATATTACCAAGTCCAGAAATTCGCACACTGAACCAAATGGAGGAAAGCAACAGGACAAACAGAAGCGGAGAAAGTGAACTGCAGTGATTCTGCCAGACCCCTCTAAGGAGTATTCCCCCCTCCCAATTCTCTAGTGCACCAAACTTTGAAATTTTGCAGTCAAAAATCGATAGAAACCCTGCAAAACTTCACTTACACCCTCCCAATTTTGACTTTTTTACACCTCCTCCCCCGAACTGAAAATCCTCGTAAAACCCCTGCTGAACTGTTTCTTTTGAATTTACGCTGGTTTAATTTGTTGTTGCCACATTGTAAAATTTAAGAAGCTACAAAACTTCATATCGGCCATTTTCTATTGATCTGTGTGTACATTCAGCATAAGTAGTGGACTACGGTCTCGAATGCAAGATAAAGCTGTAATGGGCAGTCGCCGCGCAGTCCATTGACCACCCCTCTTTAAACGAAAGGTGCCCCAAAGATCAAGGTCCAATATGGGCTATCAAGCACAGTAATTTAGTTTTTCTATTATCTTTTAAGGGTTTCTCTACAATAGCGGGAGTGGAGCGTTCATAAAAGAGCAAATTATCTCTTTTGGAGGTCATGGTAGGACATTTTGGACAACTTTACCCTATGTGTTGTACTTAAAAGTGATAAAATTATAATCAGTTCCTTTTGTGGTCTATTCGGGAAACAGATGCAAAATTTAGACACAACATCATTCCAACAGAATGGAATTTAGCGTATGTTTTCATAATTACCAAAAACCATGTAGAAATATGATACAAAATAAGCGCCAGACTGAGGAACAGTGAAATTTTAGGTTGTATGAGTCTCATTTCTTACGCGTTTGTTCCTTATCGCGAATTTTTGTCTCGTTATAATTTGGTGTAGCTTCTATCCTCGTCCGGTTCATCTTTATGGCGTTTACTCTGCGCAACAGCGATGGACACTAAGGGTATTAAGCCTTATGGCACATGACATATAGTTTGATCTTAAAAACCACCCAAAAAATTGGAGAAATAAAAAATAAAAGTACACTTCAGGGTAGTGTTTGGTCTCTATAGAACACACGTCAATATTGTGTTTCTACTATTGCATCGTTCTTTATGGAAAATCACCAAATCGTTTGCCTTCTGATAGTACTGTTAGCAACAGATAGCTATCAGTAAACTTTGTTATCTTGTATATTGATTGCGAAATTCCCAAAACTATAGTAAACAACATGCACAGAGATAACAGAACGAAAAAATGCATTAATTTATGTTCCAAAGCCAAACTTAGTTGGACATAAACAGGACACAATGGGCCCTGTTCCCGTGATCCAAATGTTCGAGTCACGTAGCGAACTTCGGTATGATACTGAGGAGGCACGCAGGTTCGAGTCCTGCTACGTTCAATCCAGACTTTGTTTTTACAGTGTCACCAGGTGAATGCTGGGATGGCACTAGATTACGGGTTTAGCCCTGTTGGCCTCCGTGATCGTGAAGTTCCATGAGATTTCGGATATAAATCAGGGTTGGATCATGAATGCTTGTAAATATTTTTAAAAAAGCATTGCACTGATTTTTATCACGACAGGTCAAAGTCAGTATTCACAAAAATGGTCTCAAAGAAGGAAAAGTTTATCATCAAAGATTTCTGGCAGGTATATTCTCCCTTTCAGGGATTCCGTCAGGATTTTCAGTGGTGGTGGTGGTGGGGGGGTGTAAAATCAAAATTGGAAGAGTGTAAATGGAGTTTTGTGGTTTCTATCTTCTTTTTTTAACCATGAAAATTTTGAAGTTGGAGGATGACACCTCTACAGAGGGGTCTGGCAGAATCACTACCCCTTCTTTATCGCCGAAGGATGACTTATGACAGACTGACAGTAAAAATGCCTGCTCAACCCATTATCATAAATTAACTAAAATGAATACGCAATTAACCAAAAAATAAGTGAGTCAGATAATTGCAAATCTCACACAAGATCAGAGGTAATGTCATGTATTAGATTGAAATATTCAAAGTGCAATTAGTGAAAGAAACGAAAATAATCCCACACTCCATGGTCTAATGGGAAAGGTCATTGACCTCGGATTAGCACTGGATACATAGCGTAGGTTTGAACCTTGCGTATGGCAACCATCCTGACTGACATTTACAAGAGTTTTTCCTTAATCACAACAAGCGAATGCTCGATGGTACCTTGAATAGAGACTAAATCCTACCTCTCCTATATCTTTCCTTAGAACATCCTCGGAGAGGGACGTAATCCCTCTTCTATATGTATTTTCACGTTTCTTTTTACTATGTAGTGCAAAGTATGATTCGAATAAAAGTCAGGGACTTACAGATATTTCTTTCGCCGGTGGTTCTGAGAGTTCGGATCTGGCATTTGGGATCAAAATATTATCTCTCATGATGAAGAGAGAAGATGATGTAATCACTTGATATTACAATTACTTTTACTTCGTAACCGGAATTCGTAAGGTAGGAGTAGAATTTGAACCCCAAGCATCCAAGTCCATCACTGACTATGTTAGCTCTGAAGGGGGAGGGCAATGCCCCCGTTTCTACCGCAAGTTCGTCACCACAAATCTCGAATTATTATTTTTCATTAACTATAATAAATAATACATGTCTTGATTTACTTTCTTACATAGTTTCTTTTTATATAATTTAGTACATCCTTTTTTTTATTGCAATTTGTTTTGACCTTGGTTTTTCGCAGGCGTATTATATATTTTTTTTTATTTCTTTTCCAAGTTTAGTGAGACTGAAATTGTTTTTACTCTGGCCTTGAAATTTTGTTCGCGTGAACTTGACCACGAAAGACTGTGTATGAGAGAGAAATCACCTATACAGTACAGTCATTTAGTGTTCAGTTCAGAAACGTTTGCCATCTTGATACGACAGCAATACTTTTGAGTTGACAATGATCCAATATGACAGGATTTATTACCTCCCCAGCTTGGGCGTCAGTACACAAAATTACGCCGAGCCCACCAATACAGTGACAGAAAACTGAAAGGGATTTTTGATTCAGAAATGTTTTGTTATATTATATTGATTTATTTTCGGAAAAGTGACGTCACTTTTTACATTTAAAAAAAAAAGAAGATTGATCCACTGTTAGATTTCCTATTCTGGGATAAATTCTCGATGTAGAGAAACAGACAGATTCTTTTAACAATGAATGATACAATCTTTCAAGGGCAACAAGAAGATCATTCCCTTTTCTATTATGGTGCAATAGTTTACACGCAACAGTTCTTAACGCTTGGATTAACGTGGTCACGTGTTCGATGCTCGTCTCAAAAAGGACTAGTTGAATACTTCGAAGGAGTAAATCTGGTTTAGGGTAAGCACGATGAAATTGTTCTGTACTCCTAGCGCATCTTACTTCAAATTTAAGCCTCGTGCCTCGGCCTATTCGACCGTCTTTTTTATAATATCAAAGCTTGTAAGAAATACTTTGTAAAACCCAGACCCCGCGGTCTAGTAGCAAAGGTTAATGACTCTCGGAAAGAGCGGCACCGGTTCTAATCTGTACAATCGGTCTCCTTCAGCCACGCAAATCTAGCGATAGAATAAGAGGCCTTGTCCGACACCTTCAATGCTCGCGAAGGGATATCATCCCTCAGACAGGTACGAGCTTAGTAGAGCAGGCAGCCAAATAGCGTAAATCAAATTTGAACAAATCCAGTTTAAGGAATGCACGGTCAAACTAACTTTGACTAGCCTCTGCTAACCTAACCTAACCGAAATACAAAACCTTGAAAAAAATCTCACGAAATTGAGTCAGAAATGGAATTACAAGGGGTATGCTTACCCTAATCTGGAATAGAACCATTCAGAGCAGGATTAATGGGAGTGGGTCTAAAGGGGCTGGAGTTCAGGGCCCCCACTCGTTCAGGTGTCTCGCCAAAAATAAAGAATTTACCCTTAAACAGCAGGGGATGGGAAATAGGTGCCCTAATAGAGGCCCATGGTCCCCAAATAACTTAATCCAGCACTGGAGCCATTAAATTAAATAAATATACTTAGTAATGAACAAATACATTAATAATAGTGAATAAATATAGAAGTGTAGTAACATTTGTAAAAATTGTCAAAATTTGAAGTTTAAAAAATCTTACCTTGCTTTATAATAACAGGCGATTTCTGTCCTAACGCTGAGCCGGGCCTTGGTGACGTCACAGAAAGAGGCGTGGCGCTGACAATAGTTGTGGCTCCTGTCACTATCTTAATTGGATCATAGAGCGACGCCGGCGGAAGGACGGCAAGGGTTGGGGTTGGCGTAGTGCATGGGGGTGGAGAAATGGACGGCGGCGCCAGGGGCGTCGTAGGAACCGAACCAACAGAGTTTGGACTTAAGTCACTTAGGGATGAAAATTTTGTATCCTCAGATCCTGTATTCACATCCGGGGTGAGTGGGGCCGGGCTGAAGAGAGCCTCCGAGGCCATCGAATCGAAGACGCATGACGAAGGTTGATCATCGAAGTCCTCTTTCTTGATCGACTGGGTCGGTGGGTCAAAGAAACTGAGGTTGAAATCGGATGCTGTGTCGAAGGTCACTTCAGCAGTGACCTTGCTGTGATCCGTCGGTGTCGTACCGATGTTAGCAAGAGATTGGTCAATTTTGAACACATCCATAATGACGGTAACGAAAATTGACACATAAAAATGTACACCACACTAGTTCACTCGTACAATCCACCACTAGTTTGTGCAATCAATTGGTTGCTTTTTTTGTTATATGGACTGAGGAAGATATCAGCGCGTTAAAGGTCAACCACCTCTCCTCCTGTTTTACTAAACTTCACAGAACACGCGGCGCGCTTAACACACAGAATATTGAAAGTACACAGGCAAAAAGAAATAAAAACGAAGCATGTGTTACTAAGTAAATATATGAAACACACCACCCCCGCACGACGAGAAAATAACACACAACACTACAATATAGGAACACCAACACACCGGTTGGAAAAACACACATCCAAAAATATGATTAATATATACACTCGTATATGTGCATTTGCTTCTTTAGTCTTGTATTAGAAGTTATCCGTAACAGCCCCTGTTGTGTCAGGAGCAGTCTGTTGAACACAGGATACGATTTTGGGGCTTTGATTTCAGCATCTCGTCGGCGAAAAAGAAGAAATGAGATGGTTTTCGGCGTCTGTGGATGCAACAGGTGGTATTCACCATTCAACACCAGTATCACCATCCCCTGGGCTCTTGTTGTGGTGCTAAAACTATCCCTCGCGCACTCCTTGTGTATAATCAGTGGTGTTTTCCTTATTTTTTTTTAGATTTTTTTTTTCTGTCGTCTCCCGAAAAAAAAAAAACAGTCTTGCTATAATCTATGTTCTTGTATGCTTGCGTTGCCCGGCTCCAAACGAACACTAAACTGACGGGCGAGAAACCAACACACAGCAAGCAAGCACTCAGACTCTCAAAGCCACAGTACCGTTGCAACAAGCAGGTAGGAAGCTCTGTGGGGTCAATGGCCGCGCTGTGTGCCGGAGAACTTGGTTGTTTGCTGGCAAATCGGGAGGAATGAAAGACGAGGGGGACGGTATTAGAAGACACACACACTCACACTAACTAAAAAAAAAAAAAATTCAAGGGCTCGAAAAAGTTTGGGGGTAAAAAAAATCACCCTCACTGTGTCGCTCGCTCCCTCTGTTGTGTCTGAGACAAACACAAGGCATCGAGATCTTCTTCGGGGAAAAAATCAAGAACCAAGCATCCTTGTTCATCTTCATTACACCACGTCGTCTTGAGTAACATTCACTGAAACACGCAGCTTCTTCCAACAAGAAACAATAATTGTCTTTGGTAGTATTTTGTTTTTGATATCATAACATTTTTTTTTTCGAAAGAAAAAAAAAAGTAGATGGAATGTTTGAAACAGTTACGTCGACGACCACTTATGGACTGTATATATAGATGTGTGTGTTATGTATATATTTTAGAAATATACTTTTTCTTGAATAGGGAAAGAAAAAGAGAGAGAGAGAACAGCTGCTATCAAAAGATAACATTGGGGGAGTGAGAGGGCACTTATGACAAACACACCTCCTCAGATAACAGGGAGGGAGCCCATAATACAGTAAGCATTCGTCAAATCTCTTTGTTGAAAAAAAAAATGTAATGATAAGAATTACAAAACAAAACAAAATAAGATTCTTTTTTTTTTTTTTTAGATTGTAGTATTATCACCTCTGTTCAATGTTCATGTTCTGTGCAATTCCCTCTTCTGAGAAGAATCATCATAGCGTGTAATATATTTGGTTCTATCAGAAACAACGAAATCTCTTTCTTTAACACACTTGCATTTAAGTTGTTAAAAAATGAATGTTGAAAGATTTACGTAATGGGTTTTAGACTCATCCAGTCTGTGTCCATAATTTATTTGCT
>JAGDQP010022155.1:0-30814 GCA_022664845.1 Lepisma saccharinum
GGATCCAAGATGGCGACTTTTCCCAAATGTTGTGATATTTCCCTAAGCTACTCGTCATAATGCACCTTTATGCCAAATTTCGTATCTCTAGCTCAAACGGTGTGGAAAATGGATTTTAGGTCCGCCAGTGTGGATCCAAGATGGCGTCTTTGAACTCATTAGGTAACATTTTCATAATCAAAAAGTGATGTTGTACCTTTATGCCAAATTTGATTTCAATAGCCCCAGCGGTTTAGGCTGTGTATTCTATACAACAATGGGTTCGGCGGCCATTTTGGATCGAAATCTACCTAATAGTTGTCTGGGCACAATATTTGGTTGTCCAAAACATGGCGTTTCTGTACAATCTCCCATAAGAGATAGTACTTTCTCTGATGTTTAAACCTTTCTCGAAACTACAGAAATCTTACTTATCAGGTTCTTGTATTCACCCACAGAATTGCATTGTTTTTATCCTGGGGCGCTAAAATCAAATTTGTGATAAGTAGGCCTATAACATTTGTTTCTATATTGCATGTTCTTCATTAGGAATGTGTCAATTTTTAACAATCTTGGGGCTGGACATTAGATACACTCGTTCAACCAATGACATTGTGTTAGGTCAGTTATACGTTTTTGTTAAATTTTCACCAAGCTCACGTATTCAAAGCTTTGCGCACCAGTATTGCTGTTTAATACAATAGTATCTAAAAGTGATAAATATTTTAGTTACCAATTCGTGTTGGGATAAATTTAGATTTACGAGTCAAGATACGAAGTCCTTATTGGGCTTTGTTTTCTAATATTTAAAAAATATATATATATTTAATCGAATTCGAATTTTAAAAATAACTCCCAGATAGCATTGAGATTTGTGTTGCTGCTTGTGGTGAAACTTGTGATTTATTTTTTATTCTAATATTAGACAAAAGTTTTTAAAAAAATGAATGTTAATTTTACAAATAATAAATTTTGCTAACGATCTAATTTTATTTACCGTTTCCATGGGTGTCTGTGCAGGTAAGGGCCTGAGTAAATTGCCTAGCCCAAGGGTGTTAAGACGACCCTGCACAGGAGACAGGTCGATGGGGCGCTAACAGAGTCGATAGTCCGGGGCTCCCAAATAACTTAATCCAGCACTGGTATTGGGTATAACTTTGATTGGAATTTGCTAGGAAGACATATCTTTCCTCATTACTTATGAAATTACTACTCATTTGTGACGAAGCCTCAAAATATTTAGGGACCTGGAGTTCCGAAATTTAATTTTGAAGGTGAGTTCCTTCCACCAAATCGAGAAAAAAAAGTTCATTAAAAAAAATTATGACTATGAGTTTTAAACTAGAATACAGTGTATCTGGAATACGTGAATACGGTTTAATTCCTTCGTGGTGGGTGGGTGGGGATTCTTTCTATTTTAGGAAGTAAACAAAGCATAGAACGAAAAAACTGTTCCATAAAAATAAAGGATTTGTTCTTTCCTTCTCTCCTCCCCCACGTTTTTATAGAAAACGCTCATTAATTTCTCGTTTCTATTTTGAACGAGAAAGGAATAGTTGTGGGGGGGGAAAGACAAAGATCACAATAGTAATTATGCAATTGTTCGTTAATTAGTTTTCATGTTTCCTCATACCCTCTCTTTGCATTCCTTTTTTTTTTTAATAATCATGCCCTTTGAACTTTAGGACGCCATGTTAAGCCACGTGTATAATGAACATGTGACCCATGAATTTTCTACAAGCTAATTTTGTCCTAAGGGTATATCCAATAATATCTGCCTACATCGTAAACATCCCCCCAGGAGGACCGAAAGTTATGTAAAAAAAAAAAAAAAAGGATTGTTACATGTTCATATTGTTACAATCCCTTTATATCATGATATTTTCAGCAGTTCAAAACAAATGTACGTGTAGAAGAGTTGTACAGAATTATCCTCCTTGAATAATATTAATGAAGAAGAAAGGAGAATAATATGAAAAAAAGAAAATTTTCAAATCCCTGATGAAATGCGCTTAAGAGTAGAAAAATAGCTTCTTCAATGATTTATAACTTTTAACAGTTACATTATCGGTACTAATAATAAAATTATGGGATGGTAACAGAAAATGATGTTAGGTTTAATATGTAATAGTAATAACGAATAAATAACTAAGCAAGTAAGTATGTAATCTTACGCAATATTAAAAATGAGATGGCTATGGCTACAAAGGTGGGGATACTAGTATCTGTAAGCGTTCTACGTAACTATGTGAACAATAAAGAAATTGCCAATTGTGGGACATTTATTTCAAATTCAAGGGCTGAATAGTGTGATTGAGGTTGAAAAACCTCTTTTCTTTCAATGAAGTTACCTAACCCAAGATCGCTAACGTCCCCATTCCTTTTTGATCTGTCTACACTACTCCACAGACAGTTAAGATACATCTTAACACACCATAAAGTAGCGGTTCTTAACCTGTAGCCCTCACATGAGGCCCGCGAAGGCTGGAAGAAAAGTTACCATTAAATTGAATTTATTGTATGAGCTTTAGGCATCTAAGGCGTCGTGCAGAAAGGTTGTATACAAAGAATTAGGCTGTTAGGTTCAAAGATCGAGGTTGCAATAGTGTGTTCGAGTGTACAAAGAAGATCATGTTTGTATCGTTCAATCAGCACAATTTTAAAATAGTGCTGTGGTATGAGGGAAGACGCTTCAACTCAACAACGTTTCATTCCGGGATGAAAGTTAAAGGAAGGAAATCATACTGGCGGTGAATTGGTACAATTGCTGCATACATAGGGAAACTAGTTGTTAAGAAGATACCAGAAAAACTAGCAGACCTTACATAAATCAATCGAGATTATAAAATTTATAAAGAACAAAGCAATGAATTCAAGATTTTTTTGAACAATTTTGCACGTATTAATATATGGCTAGCAAATATCGCCAACATTTACTACATTGTAAAGTTCGTTGGCTATCACGAGACAAAGTTTTTTCTTGTTTTGGGGAATTCAGGGACAAGATAAAAAAAATTCTCATGGAGAAGTGATTTCACATCAGCGATCTTTTGACAGATTTTCCTGGTTAGTAAAGTTAGTATATTTGGCAGATATCTTCATTTGTTTAAATATACTTAACCTAAATCTTCAAGGAGAAAAGATTACTGTTTTTGTAGTTGAAGACAAGATCAAAACAATGATCAAATAGTTGGAATATGGGAATCATCGCCTATTGAACCGAAACTATTAGTTATCTCCAAACCTCACAAATTCTTTTGGTTCCACTGACAAGGAGTTGTCCGAGGAGGACACATCACTTATCGCACGACATTTTGAAAGATTTGCAGCATAGTTTTCATGAAAAGTTTTCTATTCCTGATTGAAACAAAATCTGTATTAGATCCATTTTCAGGCAATATGTATGAACTACAGGCGGTTCACAGCAGCAGAGGAAGACCTTAATATCTACGGATGGTGCTCTGAAATTGCAGTTTAAGGAACAGTACCTTCCAAAGTTAAGATTAATCTACAAAAAGATTATGCCTTTATGCCTTTCGTAACGATATACTTGTGTAAAAAAAAAATTGTAGCTCAAGTTTAGGTATAGTTTACAAAATGTAGAGTCAGAGCTCAGAATACAAGCAGGGCCGTATTTATCGCTCTAGTTCCAAGACTTCCACCCTCCCCAGCCCTTTCTACCCTCACATGATGACAAATGACTCATGTCCGCCTTTTAGTCATTAATAACAATAACGAGATAATAATTATTTAATTCTGGTAATGTGGTTATTTACAAAATACGTTTCAATAATATTGGTATTATAACTATAAAATAATTTCATTAAATACAATGAGCAATTTTAATTAAATTACTGTAGGCTACTTATTGAAAATATGTTAATTACACTGAACAAGAAGGTAATACAAACTATTTTTCAATGTTATTATTTACACTATTGTAATTACTTTTCGTTCACGTCTTTTATGCAACTTTAAGAAGAATCCTAACTTCAGTCAATTTTGGATTCTACTTTTTCTAACATCACAAATGGTACATTGCAGTCTCGTGATAGATTTACAATTTAAACAATTACAAACTCTAAAATTTCCTGAATACCTAATAAAGTATTCTAGAGGAAGAAAATTAAAAAATAACAATTACAATACAAAACTTTAAAGTTTTCTAGATATATTTATAAATTTACAAAAGAAAAATCTAAAAAATAACAATTACAATACAAAACACCAAACTTTTCTAAGTACATTTATACAATTTTAAAAATCTAAAGATTACAAAACACAAAGCACGCAAGGCACTTATATCATAAAAGGACAAACAAAAACACTTTAAAGTAAATTAAAGAATGGTAAAATGATCATATTTTGTCCTCGCTATTTAGCATTTATTGATTCATCCTCGTTGCCACTTCTCTTTATGTAGGAAAAAAGATGCGTAGATTTACAGAATTGAACCCTGCTATGTACCGGTATCTGTTAGTCAGTATATCGGTCCACACGCTAATACGTCGCTCCTAAGAACTAGCAAGTTCAAAGTTTAAAACAAATCTCTAGGAATGGACAAAAGCGACACTACAAACTCATTAGCTACATTGAATACGTGGGTAGCTCTTTGAATTTTAAACACCATCTCCGGGATATATTCATCTCCTGAAGATATAAAGTCAAGTTAGGGATGTTTCTTCTGTCATAAAAGACATGTTAAGATATTTTTAAAATTTGTAAGGTCTTTAAATCCATCTTTTGATCAGACCAGGATAGAGTATGGGAGGGAAGCGGCCGGTATCTTAGTTAAGGTACCATTCTGACGCTTGTCTGGTGAAACTAAAGGAAAATGTCAGTCAGGACGATTGGCAGCAGGATTCGAACGATTGCGGACCCGAAAAGACACCTTAGTTTTCCTCATATACAAAAATTAGCGTAAATTACACCTTCATGCATACTTAACACAAAGTATCTCTTGCCCATTAGCAGAGGTATAAATGACAGCGTCGCCCTATTATGTGACATAGACTTAAACAAAAATAAAAAAGTTTCTAAAGACATACTTTGCTTAAGCAATTCCTACTAAAAACTAAAAAATAATTTTGTTTATGCATAACTAAAAAGAAAAGCATGGGGTGCTCTTTCATATACAGTCACTTTATAAATTCTTCAATTTGTGCGCCCCATGATTTTTAAAAATCAAGCCTAGTCAAAATTATTTTTTACTTTTTAGTACGAATTGTTTTAGAAAAGAATGCCTTTAAAAAGTTATTTTATTAATTTTTTACCAAAATCCTAAAGTGTTCTGCAACTAGTCAAACGACAAGTCGTTGCTGGCTAGTATTTATGCGTAATATTAAAAAAAATTAAATATGCTTCTAAATTATAGAAATATATGAAAGTAACAATGGAATATTGTGTTGTCACCGAACTTACGTCACTGTCCAAAATTTCATCATTGTATGAGATCGGTAAATTAGTTAAGTTGGAAGATTTGAGTACACCAGGAACCATTGTGAACTAAAGAAAAGAGTGTAATAATGATTGTTGGTGAGTACAAAGACAAAAATAGGAATAAATAATGTTCCTAATAGAAGCTAATCTTCGTTGTACTATAGCTAATGTAAATTAACTTTAAATTACCTGAAGTCAGTTATTTACGAGGGGGTCAGGGGGTTCAAAGGTGACAGTGTTTGGCGCTCTCTCTTAATGTTTTTTTTTTTCCTAAATATTATTTTCGTCTCGCGTTTTAAATAGCAAATTCTAATTTTTCCTTGTAAAGTGCGCCCCTAGGCCCGGGCCTAGTGGGCCTATGCATAAATCCGGAGTAGAATACAAGTTTAAGATATTACGCTTGATATAACAAGGCTTGTAAGTGAAATGCAGCACCAGCCTTCACAGTAATAATGTTCCCTATAGGGGGGCATGGGATTCATTGCTCCCCCCAGTCTTTTCAGAATTACTATGAAAAAAAAACGGAATGGCTTCCACCCTTAAAGTAATTGCCCCCCCCCCAGAGTCTCTCTTCTAAATTCTGAAATGACTGGGGGGTGCAATGCTCCCCATTAAATCCGCCCATTTGTCGTGAGTGTGAAACTTGATACAAATTATGCTCGTATTCTTGTTAATTCTTAGCTTTCGTATTTATATAACTTTTGAACAGATGTATCGTATTAATGTAGATACTTGTAATTTCAGTTTTTCTTACAAGCAGTAAACACAATAATTTTCAATTAGTTTGGAAGCATAACAATAAAATACTAGAATAGTGAATCTTATAACATTCATGAAACAAAGCAGGCAGAGCTAAAACGAGTCACCGTGTCAATCGGGTCCTTCTGGTCAAGTTTTGGAACGAGTCACTGGGTTTAGGCTTTGGAACCGGTCTGACCCGGTGACCCGATCCGATTTAGAACCGGTAACGCGAAGGACAAAGCAGAATTTTTAATTATTTCCTTGTATTTCAACAATTTCTTTGAGAGATGACCGAGATCGAAGACGTTAGCTCCAAAGCATGCAAAAATACGAGGCCGAAATTCCTAGTTAATTATATTTCCCGGGTCACCAGGTCAAGTTTCGGACCTAGTCACTTCGGGGCAGACCGAGTCACCACAAGTGAGCCGGTTTCAGCTCTGTCACCAGATTCGATTCGTGCCTTTTGGGCTTAACAAGTTTAGTTGCAAGAACTACAAAAGCCGTCCTACTACTACTCTACTAATTCTAGTTCCATGCCAAGGCTAATAAGCACTCTGAGTCTTCGAATTTCATGGACCACTGATTTCATACGCAATCAAAAGTGCATGACCCCACAGCAGTTCGATTTCAGATGCCTACGCTTTCTTCGTCGTCTTGGCTCTTCTTTTATCTTCCTTTTATGGAATACTTTTGTTTTAATTATCATTGCGTCTCTCTTTTCCTCGTGTATTTCCACTCACTTATTAACACCTCTCCTTGTTGACATGAATGTGCTGTTTGTCAGGAGCAAACGGAAGTTGATTAATGCAATTAATTAGTAGTGGAGAGGACATGTCCTCAAGAAATAGCATCCAGAATCTTATTCCACTGATATCAACAATTTTAACTCCCACGACAGCCACTGGCACTAGAGCTCGTTTTCTTCCTTCGGATCCATGCTTTAAAATAAAATCGTTTGACATTTCTTGCATATGAAGTTAGCGGGAACTTTGGCTTCTTGCTTAATGCAATTTTGTCCTCATCAGCGCATCAGATCAAGAGCTCTCTCTCTCTCTCTCGTTCTCTCTCTCTCTCTTTCTCTCTCTCTCTCTTTCTCTTTCTCTTCTCTTCCACTTTTTCTTCCTTCTTTCAGAAACACTTAAAGGAAAAGTTCTCTCGAAAACTTTCTCCTTTATGTGCTAGCGAATTGCATAATTCTTCCCTAAGGTCTATATTTCTTTGCTATTTTAAATAAATTGTGGCAAAGGGGAACAAAACAGCACATTTCAAAAATTCTAAACAGAAATACATTTTTCTCAGCTCTATCCTTTCTTCTTAGATAAGAATGCCTTTAAAACAAACAGCATTGAGAACAACCTTTAAAATTCAATTTTCGGAAGCAGTGTGGAAGCACTTATCAATTCAGAGGGGAATTTGAACAGAAGATCAAGAGACAGAAAGAGACGTAAAACAATAGTACTGGTTTCTTGCTTTCTAAGCCTTGGTTTCTCTTTTTTTCATTGTAAGTTGTGTTTTTATTTCCATTGCTCTTTTTCATTGTAAGAATGATACGCGTACAATGTATTGATTGTTAAGCTTTCAACACGAAAAATGTATGGAGTGTTAACCTGTTATTGAGTTATTAGAGTACTCTTTTTTCAAAAAATGATAGTTTTAGCCAGAAAAGGAGGATATCAAAGAACATTCGTCATCCTTTACTCCCAAACGAAAGAAACATTATGGAACAGAAAAATTCTTTACTTTTATGTCATTTTATGTATGTTGTCGCTAAGTAATAAAATGTAATGAAAAGTACTTGTACTTGCGTAGCAATAGATAAATCATTTTATGGATATATCTATCAGAAATATTTTATTTAAATGTTTAAAAAAGTTGTTGGAATACTGGAGTAAGTACATGTTTAGTTCAACCAAACTATTGGCGTAATAGGTTCACTGTAGTTTAATATTATGGTCACTTTTACATCAATGATAGATGTATAAACAAGGATACGATCTTCAAAAACGTGATGTGATGTAACCCTACTCTCTTAGTGAAACTGACCTTTGTTAACCCTAAAGAAAAACTCCAGTTCCCGTTAATTTAGATAATTCATGAGTATAAAATTTAGTTTCATCTGTAAATCTCAAGTAAATCTGACGATGAAGAGTCTATTACATACATGCAAAACACGCCATGATCAAGCCTTGTAGTAACAAAAGATCGCTACAATTGGATTTACGTCAGACTCCAATCCTTTTCCGAAGTCCGTCAAACCAATGATACTGACGTGATGCGATTCAGTGTTTCAAACTGAGATAAAGTGCCTGGAAAATATCGTCGTGCTTTCGAATTTTCGAGAAAATTTTATATATTGGTTTGAAATAACATTGATTGTAACGTGAAATAATTTTGCTCACCAATATCCTCTGCATTTAGCAACACTGCATCGTAAACTTGACATAGACTCTTAACTCATTCATATAAACAACACGACATGGGTTATTCAAAATCGTGATTACATTGTCATTTACACAAAATTATTTTATGAATTGGCTATAATTTTTGCTACTTATATTGTCAATCGTAAATCTGCAAATCAGCATCATTAGAGACCAAAGGTATTTCCTGAGAGCATTACTGTTGGGCTTGAGATCAGAGTCTTTTTAAAAAAATAGTAAAATAGGTCTCAAGTTTCGTATAAATTATGCAAAGTATGAATTTCTTTCACTGATAATTCACCTCACCCACAGTTTGGAATACTGCTTTCTCTGTTTCACACATGTTGTTTACTAACACTATGGGATACAAAAATCCAATAAATATTCGTAGTGGTCTTGGAGGAAAAAATCACCTTATATATGTAATATGTTTGCAACACTCTTAACCCAACGACATAAGTTGTAGCTTGTTCCACCAGTTCTGTTGTTACAAACAGATTAAAAGCAAATTCTGATATATCTGATTCATTACTGTGATTTTTTTTTGGCTCTTTTTTTACTTTAGAAAACGCTAAGTAGATAAGGTTCGAACTTTGAACTCCTATATCTCCAAAACGAAAAATTTTAGGACAAAATGGACATTTTCATGAAGTAACGGGTGTAGAATACAGTAAAACTGCGTTATATCAAACCTCGGTGTTCCGAGGAATTGGATATGCGGATGCGGGTACTATTATGTCCCTCAATCTTTTCACAAGTTACAGTTTTCTTAAAGTCATGTTGTCTCGTTTTGAATTCAAGATCTTTTGTTCCCTTTATCTAATTCCATATTTCCAACCGATAGTTAGATAACAGAATCATATGAAGAGAATAACTTAACATCCTTTTCTTCTACTTCATCACACATTTTTGCTATTTTCTCTTCAAAATTACGATCGGCTGCTTTTACATATTCTTTTCTATGCCGTCCAGTTCCCGAAGTACTAGGCTTATCCATTACTTCAATACCTCAAAATATCCTAGGAAAAGAAAACGAAGTTCTATGAACTAATTACTAAAACACATTTTGAAAATTCAAGAGATAAAAGAGGATGTCGAAAGAAAAACACCACTTCTGTAAATAATGTATGTCCAAGATACACATAATCATATCTATACTAATAGAACCATGCAAAAAAAAGCTTTATTGTACTGCGAATAAGTTATACCGTGGGTGTAAAACATATCGCACAATAGTCAAGGTTTTTAACGAGGTTTTACTGTATATCTTATTTACGGAGGATCACGCATTTAGAATCATCGTTTTAAGATTATTTTCTTTTCTAGGATACTTAATTTCATTTATGTTCTTCTTTATTAATTAAAATCAATATTTAAAGTTTAAAACCGTGAGAAGTGGCCGAATATTAAATCGAGAAGCTAATAACATTTCTACGAAGTAAATTAGTTATTTGAAATAGCTCTGTGTTTCTGGAAGTATCTAGAAATTTAGATCCACTGCAAGGGTTATGTGTTTTCTTCTCGTCCAGATCTGTGTGTTGTTTGCACACATGCGAGTGACATCACATCACCTAGACAAAATGTCTCTGAGTATTCAAGAACTTATTCTCCAGACGTGGTATATTCATGTCGTGACAGGAAGCGTCATGCAAGATATGCACTTCCGTTTAAAGTTATTATTATAACTTCCCAAACACATCAGTAATGCTGTACAGTGGAGAAGAAAACTTAGTACAATTTTAAAAAATATATATTTTTGTGAATTTCATTCAAATTATTTTGCCAATTTCAATGTAGCTTTTGCATATTGGGTCATTATCTAGGAACAACAGGGTCATTATCTTTTTGAATAGTACATATTTTTTTTCAACTATTTTAAATTATAAAGATTTTAGTTTGTAGGAATCTTGCAGGCATTGTGAGTACATTTTGAAGGTACTTAGAGATCAATACTGCATTATTTATTTATTCCGTATACAAAATATAGAGTAAGTTCCATGAAGTTGATGTCCATGGAGTTGACTTATTAAAAAGAAATCGTTGCCATGTTCCTTACAGTGAGAAAGGAATTCAACAATGAAGCATTAATGAAGTCTTCAGTGTTTGGCTTCTTCTCATTATTATAGGAACCAAATTAAAACAAAATTCTATGATTATGAGTTCCATGGAGTTGATGATGACTAACTGAGACACACCTGATTTTAATTTTCTATTCCACAATAAGTCGACTGTAGAAGCATCTTCCTTCTTGTTCCATTGAAACAACTGTAAGATGAATGCGTCCTGTCTAACACATGCAAAAAAAAATTGTGCAGTGTTGCCAGCTTCACACTTTTATTACGAGGTGATGAAAAAGCGGGTTTCATGTATTTCAGAACATGTAATTCTCACACTACTAGGTTTATTTTCGATTTAATCATGATTCGTATTTCTTACTAAATTATTCTGAAGTATAATAGTTGAAAATTAACTGGAAAACTATCCACAGATATTAAAAACAATTCTCAAACATGGGAATGAAGGTGAGTTTCATTCAATAGAGTTTATATTTGAGACTAAATAACATAATTGTTATTAAAATATGCAAGTGGATATAAACTGGCCTAGTTATAAAAAGTGTTTTAAGAAACAAATAGAAGCAAAGAGAGTAATTTCGGGTTTATCATTTATAAGAAGCAGCTTCACAAAATGCCCCATTTCTGGAGAATGACCCTGTTGAGAGCATTCCTTTGCACTACAATATATGAGAGTTGCACTGAAATCGTGCGTCTGAAAGTCTTCACAAAAAAATGATCAAACCTTGCAAACTTTGCTCGACCGCTGTGCAATCATATTTATATACAGTAAGATTACAGATCAGAAAATTAAACATATATCCAAATATATACCGTTCTGTAAGTATTCAGATTACTTACAAAACAAGCAAAACGTCTAATCCACCTATCCGCAACAATATATAATATAATACAACATTCTGTGATCAATGTAACTTGAAAAACCCAGAAATGTACTTAACAATACTGGAGTGATCGATTAGTATGTAAAGTCAGGCGCTAAGGGAAATATTTAATTTTTTAAGTCCCTTTTTGGTTTAATCCTAGATGAACCAAACTTTGAGTTCTAACTCACTCTTGTTGTCGCTGCGTAGTCCACTTTTATTATGTCTTAATTATTTAGTTATGTACTGTATATATCTTGACTACTGTGCACATCTTTTAAACAACATCACATTATTTGCAAGAATTAACACACAGAAATAAAATTCTATAGAGTGACAGGAAGCATAAAAAAAGAACGGAAAGTTATCTCTCTAGATGGATTCCACTGGAAGTGGGCAAATGTAATCTCACTGTTTCCTGCTACGTCTGGCTTCAGATACGAACTTAATATGTAATGCAATCGAGCGTTCCGGTGAGATAAATTCGAGCTCACTGTTTGGGTAAGAAGTGTTTAGGAGGAAATATGAATTTTCTTTCACATAATTTAGGTTCTTTTCGGTGCATCAGTTAAAAAGTTTTCTCTCTACCTTATTTCAAAAAGCAGATAAACGTTTTCAACACTCGGGCGCGGGAAAAGAATTCTTCGAAATTTCCTGGATGATTAAAAAAGAAGAAAACTTCTGTTCAACGAATTTCGGCATTTTCTCATTCTTTATCCAGAAAGAAGAAGAACCTTCGATATAAAGTAAAAGCAAAGATCTCCTTGAAAAGAAACTTTATTTTTCAGAAATAAGGAAATTTCTCTTTCACAGAGTAAGAAAAAAAGTGTCTTTTTAAAATAGGAAAAAAAAAGAGCTCTTTTCTTGATAAGAACCATAAAATATTCCATCCCTTTTCTGCACAATTAATGATGATACGGCGAGCTTCCAAGCGCAATGTTCACTGATGTAAAAATTCAAATTCTAGTTAAGAAGGTATTACAAAAGGAAACACAAGATAATGATGATTGTGATGAAAAAGAAGAGGAAGATGAGAAGATGGTTTTGTTTCTTATCCTTTTTCATTTCCTACTTTTTCTTTGTATTTCTTCATTACTAATTACTTCTCAAATTTAATTTGCTCAAGAAGAATATATTTCTCTTTTCTTTGTGATTTTTGTATCTTTTTGAAACAGCTTACGGGGAATAAGACTTGTGTTGTGTTGAATGATTAGAAGTAATATGGAAGTCTTTTGCAAGTCTTCCTTGCTTCGGTTCGAAACGAGATGTTGTTCTTCCACTTCATTGGCTCAAATACGATTTTATCCATAAAGGAAAATAACAATACGCAATAAGTAGATCAGCGGCGGTTCGGAACAAAACTCGACTAAAGTGTTGCTAAAATACGAATATAAACCCTCTTTTATTAACTGTTCTTCTGGAAATATATCTTGCAACTTTCTTCTGGAAATCTTCCGCAACCTTTTGGTAATACCCACAATGCAAATTTTCGATCTCAATCGGAACCAATAGTTTAGTCAAGGCTCTATACAAATAGTTAGAAAGAAAGAAAACTGTCAAAAAAAAACATATATTCAATAACAAAAATCAAATCCGAAAACGGTAGGCAATTTCGATTACCAAAAATGTACATGGAATGAACTGTGCAAAAATTGCTCAAAGGTACAGGTTATTTGGATCGTTCGACTAGCATGACCCACTGTAACAGTGACAGTATTTTTTTTCTCCCAGTTTCAGGATAACCAGTAAGGCCCCTGACCAAATGAAAATATATGATGTATAGAAGGACGTGTTAGTGGTTTTCTATGCTGTGGCAAGTTATGTGTATTGGTCTTGGTCACTGGGCCTGATCCTTCAAATGTCGTGGGTCATTCGTCATCAAGCTCGAGGCACTCGCTATCTGTTCCTGCGATAGTTCCATGTTTCAATTTCATAAATAAATTCATTTGCATGTCAAAGTAACCAGAGCCAGAATTTGTGCTGCATAATGTCGACTGAATCTCTAATTGGAGATCTCCAAGAATTTAGATATTTCTTGTGCCTCTGCCACAGCCTGTAATTATACGTCCAATTATTGTTTCTACTGGAATCAGTGTGCGGATATGACTGAACACGCCGTGCTGCCATGTTGGCCAGACCTATGTTAAGGTGGAAAGGATTGCTAAAATTACTAAAATCTATTATACACAGTGGTCGAATTGAGAAGGCATTCCATTCCCCTAGACCAAAAAAAAAAAAGGAGACTGAGTAACCATCCCTCTATTTTAGTAAAGCGACATATATTATCCACTAAATCATTTCGATGCACTGAAATCTTCTTCTTCATTAGAGTAACATTTTAACTATTTAGTTGTATTATTACAGTTTCACACTATTGAACTACTTCTGCTTTATAATTTTGCACATCGAAAAGATAAATATAAGTTTGATGCCATTAATAAATTTACTACTGTCCAATATCGGCTACAATTTGTGTACTATTTCAAGTGTAGACTTGGAATCATTAGATGATTAAATTCCTGCATAATGTGTAACTTTGAAATACATGTTATGGCCGGTCTTGGTTAGCTTTTACGGTATGACAAACAACAGATGCGTGGCCGCACAGCCGCATTCAAACTGGTAATATTTTGGTATGTAGCTCTTAAGTTACTTTCTGAAAGTAATGTAATTGTTATGTGATATAGTTATTGTATGTCACTATTAAAAAGACGCAGTGATCCTTTTGCATATCTATAGAATTGAACTGAGCAAGAGCTTGATATTTAATGCAATGTTCTGGTAACTTAGTTGAGTCTCGTTACCACAGAAACGGGAAACATTGTAACACTCCAATGTTGTTGAAACTCTAAAGATATTCACATGCAATAGTTTGTCTAGGTTGGGTTCGGTTCAATCGTTCCTTATCATGGTCGAATACGTGTTTAGTAATTAGGTCGCGTTACCATGGAAACATGAAATGTTTTAACATTTTAATGTACTTCAAGTTTTTAAGAATATTTCTCAGTACACCAGGAAGTAAACTTTGGCTGGAAATGGTTTAATTTGCTTTTAATAATTGATCATTATTATCATGGAAACAGCAAAGTGCTTGAACATTTTAGTACTCAAATAACAAACAAAATTGTATCCACGGATAAGTTTGTGGTTGAGAATTGCACCTTACGAAAAGATTCGACACAAAAGCATTTCATTATGATGGCAACTACGCTCCTTAATTACGAACTTTGCTCAAATATATTCTTTGATTACAACTTTAATTATTTGATAACAAAATAGACACTGCTAACATGTTAGATAATAATAACATACTGCTGTAGAGATATTACGTCATTGATTATGGTTTTTGGCTAATTTTGGGAGCCCCAAACCCTTTAACTACAGTTTTCCTATAAACACTAATATAAACTATTTTCATCCTGGAATTATGAAGTTGAATTCCCGTTTATATTTGCAACACGCTGCACATTAAAGAGAGAGGGAGAGGAAAATCTAGGATTATTTCTAGCATTTGTTTTTAAGAATTTGAAGCGAGTATAATTTGGATTGCACTTCAATATTTCGAAGAAAAAAATAAGAAAAATGAAAAAAGATCAATCATTAACACAGGAATAAATTGCGTTTCTCTATATACCATTCATTTGCATTTTCAATTGAAGAAAATGGAGGGAGAAAAAAAACATTAAGTAAAGAGTATCTTAGAGCAGATGTGCTTTATTATCATCAAAAATCCTTCTCTCTCTTTCGCTGAGACGTTAAGAAAAGGAATTATCCCGCTCTCTAATTGGATAGAGAAGATGATGACGTCATTCTCCCTGTAATTAACTCCACTGATTGACCCATGCCTTTCACTAACAGCCACTCCACAATCCAATCTTCTCGTTTCTTCTTTATATCTTTCTTTCTTTTAAGTTCTCTTACGCCTTTTTTTTTTTTTTAATTTTCTTTCATACACTCTCAGAGAATGGATTATTATACTGAAATCATTTTCCACTGCTTCAAATTATAACATCCACATACAGCTCACAGTAATCACAGACATCAAGCCCCTGTGCTCAACTGACGCAGGACACTGACCCAGCTTCTTTGTCTAATAGTTAGAATTGCCTACTTTAGATGGGTACTATAGGGAGGGACGCCGATTTCAGTCACGCTGCTTGTTATTCTGGCTGAAATATTCCAGTTTTTTTTTTTTCAATTTCATCGCCGACACGGTATCTAAACAAAGACCTTGGTAGTCACCTTCCCTATCCCATTTCCTGCAAGAGAACTTGCCGAGGTGATTCGCTCCTCATATTTGTGGAGATAGCAGCAATAACCTTTCGTTAACGGTGTATCCGAGCTGGAATAGGAATGAATGGACGAAACATGCTAAATACATACGTAAATTAAGTAAAAAAAAATACCAAAAATGTCTAAAGAAAAAAAAAGTTCAAAAAATATTGGTATAGATTTTCTCAATCATTTTCCCAGTTACTATTCTCACCATTCACAGTGTTGCAAAACACTGAAACTAAAATTATGATTAATAGCTTTGTGGAATATAACCATGATGTTCTGTGTTGAGAAGCTTCAAAATAGCCTAATGTTGCTAAACATAGGTTTATGAAAAGTAGCATTATACATGTTGATGAAACATGTGTATGTATTTTCTTTTTCTCCAGGCATATTGAAAGCAAACCCATCAAGCAATACTGGAAATTATATTGTGAATTTTATATTTATAAGATTATAACATTGATGGAAACAATTACAAAATAGCCTCCTGACATTAAAAGACTTTCCAGTATCTAAAAATACACTTTAAAAAATAGAGTCTTTGAATAATTTTGCAGAAAAGAAACTAAAAAATAACGAAAGTTTTTTTTTCTGTACCAGAAGTATTGCACACTGTGTGAGTACGAAAACATCCTTGAAAAGAATACCGCACTAGTCACTCCAAACAAACGTTCCTGAATACAGCTGTATATGTTTTACAGATCAAAAATAAGATGAAAAAAAAGAGACAGCTTGAACTACCTCTTTATCGTTCTATTATTTTATCTGAACAAAGATGCTCCAGATAGGAGACAGAAAAAGTTATTATAAGTGGATACAGATGCATATTAGTATACACGAAAACAACTGCGTCAACTGGATATCATCGTCTTTAATTAAAGTTTAGCTAATGAGAATGTCAATAGAAGAGAACAACATACAACACGCTCACATTGTTTCTGTTATTACAAAATATTATCTCGATGTGGGCAACAAACAAGGTTCAAATTGCGATTCAGGAATGAGCAAATGGGATTCATAATCATACCACATGCTCATAACTACATACCAACTATGCATTCCATTCTTATAGCATATAATAAAGAAAAATGTCAACATCTTTTTAATACTACAACTTTAGAGAACGCTACTAACAAGGGAAAGGATTATTACCATCAGTATAGATAATCTCGTACTACCTGGTAGGGACTTCAAGATAAATTCAACCTTCTCCATGCGTTGTAGTCAATCTTATTGTGTTTATCATTGCCTAAGAATGCTTCTTCTTTTTCCTCCTTTCCGTTTACTCTTCTAATATTCTTGCATAACTAACGTCCTCATCACTTTTCTGTCTGCACATTGTTGTTTTTCACGCATCTACACTCTTCAGTACAGCTTCACTATATAACTTTTTAACCCAGCTAACAGTTTCTTGAATTCTTCTCCAGGTTCATATCTCAAAATCTTCCGATATTACACAACTATATTTTCCATATCAAAGCTTTGCTTTTATAAACTCAAGATAAAATAAAATAATAGCTGAGCAAAGCAAATACTTTTTATTTAAAATTAAAAACGTGTAACAGTTTCGCCAACTACCTAACAACTTGGCTTCATCAGACACGCTAAATCTCATAAACAACACAATTTCTAGTGAGAGCCATCTGGTTTCTGATTGATTCCTTGCCAGCCAATCGCGTACCGTCTACACAAAATCATTTGTCCTTAACAACAATCAGTGATTCCTTCTCACTCCCTGTTTCTATTACATCTAAGCATACAATCCCAAAATAAACCTTGTCCTGTAGAAATTATTTTAAAAGTGATATAAGAAAATTAAGTAAAAAGAAAGATTGAAAAATAAAAGGAACACTAAACTAAACATAATAAATAAATAAAATAACATAAAATAAATAAATAAAAAATCTACGTCTTACACAAAAAATACCATTTATATTTTAAGACTCTATAATAACTTATCCCACTGTTCAACAGTTTTAAGTCCCGAGTTCCCGTTCATCGCTTTTTCACCTTCCACTTCTATAAATCCGTATTTGCTTTGCTCAGCTATTATTTTTTATTTTATCTTGAGATTACACAACTCAATCGGTATAGGTCAGTTTTGACTCGTATGAGTGTCGTGAAGCACTACTGCGTAAACAGCACTGACAAAGAGCAGCTGGGGAATTGCCATTTTGATGTAGTGGTTACAACATCCGATAGATGGTCGGGTGACCAGGGTTCGATTCCCGGCAAGGTGATAATTTTTCAATAGGTTAGTACTTGATTTTCACTATACGTGATCCACTCGCTCGCGACTAGTCAGCGAAACAATAACAGGTGACTGCAACGTGGTACATTTCCTACACCGATTCAGTTGTGATATTATTTCATCTCTCTTTTTTATATTCCTCTTTTCTACTTTACACTATACAATATTCTCTTTGTAAACTGTCTCATTAATTTTAGATATCTTTTAAAATTTAATGCTTCAGGCGAAACGATTTTTTCTACATTAATGGAAGTTTTCAAATTCGTGTGGCAATCTTGTTTTTATTTTTGACATTAGTGGTATAGAATAGTACTGAAATAGGGATATAGCTACCTTGTTTATATTGAAAGATAGAACAGAGTATGAAAACTGTAAAAATATTTTACAATATTTAATTTTGCTCGTCTTTAGCAAAGTTATTAAGATTAATGAAGATTATTAACATATAAATACAGAACAAAAGCTACCTCTCTATTTAGGTTCATACTGTATAATGGATCTTGTATCAATGTTCATTCACGGCATCACCATCGTCATAGGATGCACTTCCTTGAACTGGAAGCCAATACTAAAGAAACTTCATAACATAGCCTTAACGACCGCATACGCTCTACCTATCTACAAAGCTTAAAATCGATCAGAGATTCTGGTTTCCTGTGGCCCTGCGATATTTGCGTGTCTTACACTCTTTCCGCGCTTGGAACGCAGCTAACACACGCACACACACATACACTCATACATGGCTAAGTGAAGTTAACTTTTGATCATTTTCTAAAGCTTCCTTTTAAAGTTACACATGCAGAGGAATACTTCAATATCTAGCGTGTTCTATATCTTTAAAAAAAACACATTAAGATTATAATACTGTCAATTAGATCTGAATTATTAATTTCATCCGAAATACTAACCCCCGAAAAAAATAGGCCCGTAGATAATTTCATTTTGTTCGTCCGTCACGCAGACTATCTCTTCAAGGAAAACAGGTAGAGAAACTGATTTCAGATCTAAGTTCAGCGACCTCTATTTATCCGGCCGTTTCAAATTTTGTTGACTAAACTTGGAAATCTCTTTTTATTTCGTTATTTTTCTCCGTTTTCAAGAATTCAGGATAACACCTCAATGAAAACAGGAAGAGATAAAAATTAGCGAGCTTTACCTCGATATCTCTTATCATCATTTAATATGCTAGCTCTAAGGAATAAAGAAAGGCAACATGTTAGGGACATTGGTAACCAGAAAACTAAATCTTATGTTTCATGTTAGCTTTTGAATACTGCACCACATAGAATCAGATTTGACGTCACACAGAGTAACATACTCAGGCATACGTCACGGCTGTGTGAGATCAGATCACGATGAATTACGGAAATTCATATTCTAGCATGAATTTCAGCAAATGGTGTATAAACCTATGTAAGGGAGAAGTGAGAGATTAGACAGACTTAGGCTCTTAAACTTATATAAGGTGAGTGTCAATGCTGCTTTATTCTTGAGCTGTGAACATGGAATTATTCATATTCTAAATCTTATTCTAAATTTTTTTGAGTTAAACTTAGAGTCTTAGATTTTAGTGTGTTGCCTATGTGAGTTGAATACCAAATTAAATCCATATACACATCTGGAAGATATGTACGGATTAATATTGCAATGATCTGATCTAAATTATATTATATTTTTCTTACAGATATTCCTCGCTAGATTTCTTTTCAAGCGACGAAAGACCAAATAAGTTTTCCCCAATGTTTCTCACAAATGTAAACTTCTAGGAAATTCTATATGTCCTGTGCCAAATACACACAATACTATAAACATATCTGTTTTACTTGTTATCGGCGTTGCCACCCAAACAGCAGAACATTATGCCGCTAGGGCAACAAAATTATGCTATGTCATAGAAAATTATGCAAAAAGGAGATCCTTTTTACGCTATTTCCCTTAAATAATAATAATTATTATTATTATTATTACTATTATTATTAAGGGTACATTAGCTCCTTTTATAAAGAACTATTACATAGAATTCAATGAAATTCCAATTAGCCTTGATAAAGATAAGGGGCTTACGCCTGTATCGAGACGGGCGTAAGCCATATTGCTGTTGCCGCTCATAAAATTCATATTATTTTATCAATGAAATTCCAAGTTTCAATTTCTGCATACGATTTGTACGAAACAGATACGCTTCACAACGAAATCAGAAAACATCAGAGAAAATCAATCTAGGACGTAAGTTAGAGCCATTATAGCATATTTTATGGTTTTTTATAAAGCCGATATCTACTCAAGGTAAGTCACTGTCATTAAGAAAGGTCAAAACCCCAGTTATTGCTTTCAAGTGCAAGCTTCTGAACGACGCTTTCAATTTCTTGTCCTCCGAAACAAGCAGCGTGCCTATTTGCATTTTGTGCGGGACACAGTGAGAGAACATTTAGTTTTCTCAGCTGAAGTGTAGGATTGTGCTAAATGTTGGCATTATGCCAAAAGCATTTTGCAAGATGCTAAAGCTGTTTAAATTATGCTAGGTTTAGCATAATTATGCTATGATTAGGAACACTGCTTGTTATCCAGAACTTAATATCGAAAATCTACGCTTCTTGTACTTCGGCGAGATCTATTTTCACTACAATCTTAAATTTTTAACACAATACCAGTACAAAAATTCTACATGTGTTTTCTGCGAAAGTTTGACAAACTGACAACCAAAGAATATTTTATACATTTTATTCCTCCTTATAGCCAATGTATTTTGATTTACTTCTTAATGTCCATTTGAGTGATGAAATATTATGAATTTTCGTGTACAATTTGAAGCAAACAGAACGCTTTAGTAAATACTTTCTAACGTACCATCTACTGAATAGATCTTGAATGTAATGACGAGAATCTTGCTATAACCTGAAATCAAAATAGTGAGGTGTCTAATCATAAATTATAGCATTATAGCTCTTACTCGAATTTCGTGTCAAGTTAGATTTTTCCTGAGGTTTAAAGATTAAACAGTGAAGATTTTCAAATTGTAGGGTGACATTTTCTCCTTTCAATTACTGTATTTTCCTGCTTTTCAAGATTGGGTCCAAAATGGCTGGAATTAGGGTAATATTTGATAAACTTCATTGTTCTGGATAATTAAACAATAAAAGATTTCGTGGATAAAAATCAAATCATAACTTTTAATTCGTTACATATATACAGAGTGGTTCAAAAGTTACGCAACCTGCTGTTTCTTAGCACGTAACTATCAAATTAAAACACATAGAAATACGGTTCTCGTCCTTTCTATTGGGAAATTTACAAGACATTAACCAACCAAACATCATCCAGACACGGTTTAAAAAATGTTATCAAAGTCGATTTTTTTACGAAGTGTATAACGCGTAATTCCTGATAAAAAAATATTTTAACTGGTTGCAACATTTCGCAGTGTCACTAGAGTGACACTCATCAAACATGAAAAAGAAATGACAGTATCATTAAATCTCTCTGACAAAGTATAAAAAGTTACTGATGGACTTGAAATTTTGCCAAAATCTTTCATTGTATCCCTTGCTATGGTGATGAAGATTTGTACGGAACAGATCAAGGTTCGTTACTTGCATCCATATTTTCATCATCCTCTCAGATAATCACCAAAATGGAATCGTAAAGAGTTTACTTTTCATCATGGGTAGTTTTGTAAACATCAATATTGTAAATAGCGAAGGTTACTTTCTTAATTGAACGTATCATTTGCAGAAGGGGAATATTCCAATTTCCACAGTAATGGAGTTCAATAGGCAATCTGTACACAATCGAAAGATGAATGGAATGCAAGGAAGTAGAGATGTAAAAACATGAATCCTTACGATAGTCCTAAAAACAGCAATCCTAAAAACAACTCATTATGCCAGGAGGATGTTTTTCTTTTATGTTCTCTATATCTGTTCGAATGGAATGTTTCCCTTTCTTTTTCTTTTGGTCGTTATTTCACACAGCAGCAGAAGAACTGAAGTTCAGTACAAGTTGAATTGTTTCACTGTATTGTGTACTTCATATTTCCAAGTGAGGTAGGGCATCTATATATAATTCTTGTTTGCGTATAAACAATTTATGAAACTGTAGTTTAAAATGTGTTTCCCTTCTTGATCGAAAACATTTATCAGACTTTGGTTGGTGTCAAACTTTAGTCCAGGCCCCACTATATGATCCCGTAAAAAATATGTGATACATACAATACAATTTTACATTTAAAAAACTATTCTCTTTTACATCATTACAATACTATAATGCGGCTTTAAGTATAACAAAATTATATGAATTTACAAGTATTTGTTACTATTCAATATCTGACGTTAATGTAGTACTTCTAAGAAAATAACCATGATTTTCTGTTTAAAATGTAGGCTAAAAGCCTTAGATAAATTTCAAACAAAATGGCGTTATATCGCTTAAAGACTAACGTACCGACACCTTGAAAAGTGATTTAATAAGCGAAGTGTATTCTTTTTTAAAAAATCAAACGAATCAATTTTCCTGTTACAAAAATTCTAGGTTTCTACGGCAAAATGACAGGTGTACATCTGTAATGTTCACATTTTCTTATGCAGCACTTAAAAAACACAGATAGTACAAAAACCTATTCAGAGGAATAAAACATCAAATTTTGATTAATTGGGTCTGAAAACATATATTTAGACACCATGATGAACATTCTCAGTATTTTTACTATTCCATTTCTAAATGACGAATTCATTCGCCATTTCTAAATGACGAATGTACAAAAACATTCAGACGGACAAAACAAAATTGTAGTTGCATTTGTCAGCCTCAAAAAATAATTATACACTACGATGTGAGTTAAGTAATTCCCCATTTTTTTTTTCAATTTTTCGAATCCGCCATTTTGGAAAATGGTGGAACTATTAAAAAATTACTTACACTGTCAAAATAATATTGTACTTGTGTTTGTCAGCCTCGGCAACATATATTTCGACACCACGATTAGAATTCTAATTGATTTTTTTTAAATTCCATTTTTTCGCATCCTGTTTTTTTGGAAAATGGTGAATACCGGGAAAATGTCCAAAAACTGAAATGTCTACTCAAGAAAAACATTATCTAGTATCACCCTCAAACTCATTCCATTAATAAAATTATCTGCAGATATTTTTTTATGGGACCATATGGTGACTCAGGGACTAACTTGTCTATCAACTTTAAAATTGTTGCGAATTTGTAGGCTGACAAAAAGATGCCTAAAGGCCGGACATAAATAAATGTAATCCAATTAAATGTTGCAAATTTGCTTTGACAATAACTTCCACAGTCTATCAATGTCATACCATACTGCTATCTATCGGTTTTTGGTTCCTCCAATTAAGAACTTTGAATAAGCAGAAGGTTTCAAGAGGATTTATAATCCGTAAATGAACTCGTGCGACAGGTTTCACGCCGTTAAATAACTGCTGCCTTGGACATGTAAGCATTTTATTGCAGAAAGATGGGTTAAAAATTAAATATGATTTCCCCAAACCAGGAGGCTACCTGATTTAAAGGTATTAAATTTAAAGTATTAACTTTAGTTTACTCACACTCATGATAATGTAAAACTTTAATAATAATAATAATAATAATAATAATAATAATAATAATAATAATAATAATAATAATAATAATAATAACCGTCACTTCACTCATTCAGATTATAGTGAAAATTTCCTAAATTTACTCGAAAATAAAATTGCGTGTAATACATTTTATTTATTTATCTATAATATTCTATCGGGATAACTTACAATACAACCTGGTGGATACCAAGACAGGACCTTCAAACCGGAACTGTTCCGGTTTGACTAAGATGTATGATTAGTCTTTGAAGAAGTAGGCCGACGTTGTATTTGTGGAATACAGACCTCCATAGCATGATCTCTATTCTTACTGTACATCGACCACAAACCTGTACAGGGTACACAAAATGTCAAATCCACATCTACTCAGACCTTTATTTTTTTTTAAAAAAAGTCATCCCACAAAAAGACGAACCGAGTTTTAGTGATTATACTCCATAGTAACTATTTTTCTTTTTTTAGAAATGTTACCTAGTGTGCATGAAAATGGCATCAAATAGAAAGAGCTGTTTACTGTAAAATAATACGAGATGTATGGTAGGGCACAAAGAAGTTTCTTCTTACTTGTCAACAACGTGTGAATCGAAAATAATTCAAAATGTTTTACACTATATAGACATCTCCCAGCATGATTTTAAGTAGGTAGGAAAAACGCGTAATATGAAAAAGGCATATGAAATCAGAACTTTTGAAATGAAAATGTAAACTTTAGTCAAAAGAGCTTAATTCAAAAGTTTGGCATCGATTTATTGAGTTTTATTGACAAACTTGAAGTTACTTGACAAACATTTTAGTTGTTTTAGAACGTGAAATATAATTTTACAATATAGCGTGAGACGACCACCTATCATCTCTTAACCGGAATCAGAGCAAATACAATCAGATGATTTTATATCCTAATCAAGTTTCACGTTAAAATTCTAAAGGTTACGCTACTTGAAACTTTCAGTAACAAACATAATTAGAACACATTTTAATAAAATAAACTTTTATGCCTTCAGTTAGCCCTGTGTAAGTAGTAGACAATATTCTAAATATAGTTTTGCCTGACATCTATTGATCACATAAGTATTTAATTATGTTGTAAGGTGATTTATGGAGGTAAATTTCTTGTGTTTTTTCGGTGGTAATTCCCTTGTGCCTTGTCAAGTTTTCAATTTTATTGGCTAAAGCCCTGTCTAATAATAGTCACCATCGCTGTGTAAAATTTGGTAAAGATCGGATGAGCCGTTTCGGAACAGAATTGCTTCAAAGGAAACGTAAAATGACGCCTTAAGTAGCTTTTTTTTCAATAAACTATGTAGTATAACTGATGGTCCCGACTTTGAAACGGTAATTTTCGTTTTCCAGGAAACCACGCGCATGATGACGACTAATGTTACGGTTTTTAGACACTAAATTCAAAGAGTGGAATTCCGCTCGATTGATAAAGAAAAAAATATCTTCTTTTGATTGTGAATTAGACACTAAATCAGTCGCGCGATTTCCATTCTCTATTCGTTTCGTTGTTATTGCACTAATCTTCCTTATCTTTGGCCTAGAAATCGTTCTACTCTTTACCCATTATTATCACATTACCCACAACTATGATCATAACCTGAACCACTGCAAGAATAACTTTCCTAGTAATTTTAATAACTGGCCTACACCATGAATGAAATCAAAGATCACTAGAATAAGTAACATAGGATAATAATTATAAAATACCAAACAAGATGCAAAAGATTAACCGATCGATATAAACTTAGATGCAAAAGATCGACCTAAACTTAGATGCCAAATCTCATCCTTGTTTATTAGTTGAAATAATACTGTTAATAATAAAACTGGGAAATACATATTTTATCTCCAACTAAGGCGGTAAGTAGTTGACAAACAAGAAAAAGCTGTTAACTTTTGTCTTTAGCGGTTAATTTCTGTTATTACCTCTTATTCCTTATTGAATCCCTTAGTATATTAAATTACACTAATTTTTCAAGGAATTAATGGAAAACCTTCTCAGGGAGTAGCCCTATCATTCATTCATATTATAAGAATAGTTTATTATTTTTAGCATCTTCAACACTACGCTTTAATCATAAGCTACAGAAATAAATTAGAAATATTATAGCTGTTAAAAATAAAATTAAAATAAATGAGAAAATAAGTACAACTTAATGCATTAAATTGTATTTTAGTTACCAGCGTAGAAAAACCACTTCGTATAAAATCATGAATCCAAACCCACCAACCCCCCCCCCCCCCCCCCCCCCCCCAATATCTCACTTCAACCCTGATCAATAATTTTAGCGTAAGCTCCCCACACGTATAAAGGAAATCGAATATAATAATTAGTAGATAAGTAAGGTAAAAATCATATTGAACCTATTATATTTATAAAAAATCAGTTACACTCGAAGGAATTTTGTTCTTTCCAATTCGAGATTCCCCTAACAAATGCCCCTAATCCTCTAACAACCAAGGCCTCAATCCTTAAAGAAAGAGGTGAAACAACAACTACAAGACAAGGAAATAATAACCACCCCATAATACTTCTGTCTACAATAGAAGCCATAGTTAACCCTAATATCCCACGAATTATAGCCCAATTATTATTATCCCCAACAGCATGACAACTTCTTGCAAACTCTTCTATTCCAGTCAAATTATATTTTAAATGGACATAATATCAGACAGTTAATCTAGTAGTAACAAAATAACAAGAAAACAATAATCAAATCAATTTAGGATAAACTACCCATCTTTAGAATTAAATCCTTAGGGTAAAACCTAGTCAAACAGGAGTCACACAAAGAATCAAATTAGGCTGGATTTAAACACGATAAAGTGAATGGCATTTGAAATACTAAACCTCCCATAGAACCAACATCATGCGTATCCCCGACACCCTGAATAATAGCCCCAGCACATATAAAGTCTTAAAAAGAACATGCGTGAGTAAGTATAAAATCCCAATGTAGCAAATCCCGTTGATAAAATCATTATTATTAATCCCAATTGACAGACCCGTCATTTCAGCATTTTTTCTATGGGGTGGGGGTGGGGTAAAAAATTTACTGATTGTGAGTGTGTGTGTGTGTGATAAGGAATAGAATAGCCAATGTTTTTCATGTATACCATCTTTGGACATACACGTTGCCAGTATATTATGAACGCAGTACACAGTAGATTAAAAGGTTCAAGTGGAATATTCTGAATGTTGTTATAATTTCGTACATTAAGATATGCTAAAAATATATACAAATTCACTGATTTCTTGACACGACTCTTAAACTTTGTAATAACTTGTATCGAGAAAATGTTATATAAAAATACCTGCCGCAGACTCATATTTCTTGGCACCGGTAAGTGTTTCTCTTTATATATTCAGGTCTCATTCCTTAAAATTAATGTAGTAGCTTCTCTTTAACCAGAAAAGAAGCAACTTAATATCTGGAATATAGAATTATATATTAATTACGGACTCTTACTTTCTGACTTCCCTAGTATGTTGGTACCGGTCATAGTGTAAGAAGCAGCTGTGAAAATATTGGTGCAGATCGATCCTTTGTTATGCATATGAGAACCCACAAAGTATTTGCTAGTTATACCTTCAATTATGTTAATGCAGTGCTCGGGAGGCTTTTAGGTAGGTTAGGGCGGGTAAGTTGAACGGTACATACGCCTGTATAAACAAACAACACACTAAAATCAAAAGAGCGGATTCCGCTCAAATCGAGTGGAAAAAGTGACCGCTCGTTTAGAGCGGATTTTCATCGGAGGAAAGATGAGAAATTTCCGCTCGAAAAAAGAGCGAAAATCTGTGGTAGTCCATTTCAATGGAAACCTAGATATTGTATTTGTATAGATTAATTTCCATCTATTCAGATACAATTTACATCTTGTGAACATGAAAACGACGCAATAAAATGTACAAAAGTGCGATAGGGAGCATTAATTCATATGTACTAAAAAGAAAAGTACTGTACTTGTGAATGAAAATGAGTAAAATAAAACTAAACCTGGAGAATATTTGAACCCGTTACCGTTTGATTAGTTATCCAACGCGTTAGCCCCTCAACCAAGGGTCCAACTGCGAGAATGCGTCCTCGGAATTGTTTCTTTAGTCTCGTCAGGTACTTGATTACAACGTTGAAAGATTTCTTGTACTGGACGTACATATCTTACTCCTGACGTTTTTTGGTGTATTTTACTAACAGAAAAGTTTTCAAGTTCTGTTTTCTCATTTTTAACTATACATAACGCTATAAATTTCACAGTATAGCTTAGTCTTTCGATAGCCTTTGCTTTTACAAATGGCGAAGACCAATGTTGAGTAGTAGCCATGCCCATGATGCATTGCAAATCGCTCTAAAAAGAGTGGAATTCAAACCGATCTACAAAGATGAGAAAATTAACTCCTAAACGATGAGAAATTGAAGCATTAAATCACTCTAAAAAGATGAGAAATCGCTCTTTCACCTTTGACGACTCAATAGAAAACCGCTCTTTTAAGAGTGAAAAATTAATTACATCGAAAAGAGCGAAATTCCATCTGGAAAGAGTACATTTTCCAACGCGATAATGTTTTGTTAGAAACCACTCTTTTTCGATCGAAAATTCCGCTCCAAAAAGGAGCGGTCCCGCTTTTCCATCTATAAAGAGTGAAAATTCCGCTCTTTTGATTTAGTGTGAATCATACATAGATATTTAATCTGCCGAAGGGAATTGGGTATACAAGAAGTGCTGGGGAGAGTTTGCTGATTTGAAATTGTTGAAGGATGGGAATCTTCGTAATAAAAGTCGAAGACATATACGAGGATATACAGAAAATCTTGGATAATAGTAAATCGCATTATAATATAGCAATGGGGTACTTCAACGCAAAAGTAGGGACTAAGCGGAGCAGTGACACGAAAATTGGAAAGTTTGGATTTAGCAAAAGAAATAAGAGAGAAGAACGAGGATAGTGCAGAGAGACTAATGGAGTTTTCGGAAACCAATAAACGATTCATTTTGAGTGAATATTTTAAGAAGAAACCTCACATGAAATGAACATGGGGAGGCCCAAATGGAGCTTAAAACAAAATACGAGACACTATATTCTATGAAACAACAGGAAACTTGTTCAAGATATGTATGTTCTGAACAGTTTCGAAGTCTCTAGTGATCGTGGGATAGTAAAATGAGAATTTGAAAAATTCTTAGATTAGAGAAGAAGGCTATCAGAGGAAAGCCACCATTTTAGATTGTAAGAAACAAGGGGAAAGTAGACAGAAATCCGATATAGGACTAATCAACACAGTCAGTGCCTGGGAAGATACAGAAGATTAAGAAGATATCAATTGCAGAAATAATGTACTGATTGTTATAATAAGAAGAGACAGCAAAAGAAAATAGTAGGTATGATAAAAGAGAGTAAACTCTCGGAAGAGATAAAACTTTTGACGAAGAATAAAGGGAAATAAAAAGGAAAAAATATCATAAGGATATTGAATACATAGAAATAAAACCTTAACGAAGAATGTACGAAAATAGAACACACATATTTTTAGGAAAGAAACTACTGAAAATGGATCTTGAAGAAAGTCTGTCTGGAAACACTCACTATTGTTTTCTTGTGATTGGTAGCGTGAAGCAGTTTGTAAGACGCAACTTCTAATTGGATTTCAAATCTCGCTTTGTTTTTTCTCCCAGCATAGCTGGGAAATTGAACGACATTTCCAGTCAAGTTACTGGAAATTTCCAGGGAGCCAGATTGCCTAGAATTTTTCGGAAATATTTCCAAAAAAATTTCACAGTGCATTTATTTTCGATGAATATCTCAACCTACACACCAAATTTGAAAAGCGAATGTTCCACTCGAGTTGAGCGTAATATTTCATCTTTCGAAAGCGGCCAGTCTTTACTGCGAATTTTCCTAAGAATTAAGATTAGAAATTTATACTCAAAAAAAGATGTGATTCTCTTATAGTTCTTTTCGATGGGAATGTAATCTCTTCGGATGAATTTCCAGTCGTAACTCCATCGGAAATTTTCATTGTTTTGAAACGGAATTTTCATCCTTTGAAAACTACACAATAAAATGTTGGAAATGCAAAACAGAAGCAAAAGGGAGCATTTATTCACAAGTAGTAAGGGAAATTATTTATGTTATTATTAATGAAGAGAAAAAGAAATGAACTCGACGTTAATTAAAAGCTGGCCAATGAACCAACGCTCTAACGCCTACGCTAGCCTAGTAACTACGTGATAACGCCTTCAAAAGGGTCTTTACAGTCCCGTCAGGTACTTGAGAACAACGTTCAAAGATGTTTCTTGTATATATCATCCCCCTGACGTAATCTGGTATATTGTTGTCATGAGAAAAGTTATCAGGTTTTCTGTTGTCATTTTTAACTAAACACGATAAACTTTTCACATTTCGCAGTGAAAATGGCTGATAAACTTGACCATGGTGCATTGTGAACCATTCTAAAAGGATGATAAATCTTTCTTTCAGGTTTGAAGAATAAATGACATTCGTTAAGCATCATAATTCCAACTCAAAAGGTCACATTTTATATCCAAAGCGGCAATATTTCGTTAAAAACCACTATTGTTGATTAAAATTCAATATTTTTGTAAGGAAAATATTTTCTCGCCGAAAAAAAATTAAAAAGTCGCTCTTTAATGTGTACCTGTACTTGTTTGAAAAATATTTTAGAGGTAAACTAAACACAAATGCAGATGGAGGGTGACAAATAAAAATTCTTTAATAAAATGAAAACAGAGAATTAGCAAAATAAGCTAATTGTCTTCTGTTCTGTAAACAAGTTGCTACAAATATGTAACCTTCGAGGACCAATTTAACATGAAACAGAAATAAACTGAGGTGAATTCGCATTCACCATATCTATTTCTTGATTGACTTGTATTAAAACACGGAAAACAGAGTGGGAATGTTCTTCTATGCAAATAGTTGTTAGGAATAAAACTATTTTTAACTAGTTATTGACATATAAGTAAATCGAATCTGTTTAATCGCAGTGCATGACGCACATAACGTTTTCTTTATCGTGCGAATTTTGGAATGAAAGTTTCAGGCAAAATTGCAGGGGAGGGTAACTGCCCCTCCCTGCACCCCCTAAATGACGGGTCTACCAATTGACTTAAAGTTCACAAAGCAATAATTTTCTTTAAATCA
>JAGDQP010022156.1:0-30814 GCA_022664845.1 Lepisma saccharinum
TCTCGTAATCTTGTGGCTAGGTTAGGATCGGAAGATTTTACTATGATCCCATTACGTGTGTGAATGATGCGGACAATGAGGTCTCTTGATACATATTTCAGAAATTGTTGGAACAGCAGTTTGGTATTTTGAAATTTGGGGTCGAAATTTGTAAGTAGATAGGAAGTAACTGAATTATTGGTAGATCCTAAGAGAGAGTCTGCATAATCACTGTGCGCCATTTCATGATCGGAACCTGAATCGCTGATAGTGTGCGTTTTCTTAGTCGGAGGAGAAGTTGATGATCGTCTGGAGTTGTCCATGCTGGATGAAGCTAGTTGATCGGTAGTGCGTTTTTGATGTGCCTTTGTTCTTGTTTTTATGGTAGCTGAATACGATGGAGGATCAGAATAAGGTGGTGTTGGAACCTGTTGTGGTAGATGATGTCTGCCAGAATGATGAGTAGTCATATTAGTTGATAGTGTTTCCTGAATGACTAGATACAGACATAAAAATATAGTCAGAAATATCACATGTGACAGGACCGTCACAGTGACGTCGTTGAAGGATCTGTCGACAGTCGTGATGAATGATAATGGCAACTGTGGCTCCCCTAAGAGACAGCAATAAGTCCTCTTGGTGATGTCGACTTGATAAAAACAAAGTCCTCCACTGAAATCCAATGAGCAAAAAACTGGTACTAAAACTGTATGGCAACAGTAATTTTTCCCAGATCTGTGTGATGTGTTGCTCTCTTTTTTTTTTTTTTCAAGTTTACCCGTTCAAAGGGGTACACCCTTTCTTCGGTAAGGGATTTAGAAGTATTGAGGTTTTGCCTTTATTTATATGGGGCAAAGTGAGTTTTGGGAATCTTTGTATTTAGTCTTAGGGGAAATCAACTAGTTTTTTTTTTAATCTGTTTATCCATGGGTAGAAAAAAAGAAGAAAATTGGGAAGAAAAACTCTTCTGTGGTTGGCCGGGCTATTGGGGCATAGAAGAAAGATGAGTGAAGTGCAAAAGACGCCACAAACACAGGGGTTGGTTAATTAGACAAGTGCAGTGTTATCTTCTGCTCTGGGGCGTCACAGAGCTGATGAAAAACAGATGAAGCCCGCTGCATTTCTACATTTATGAAACACTAGTGCTCTGATGGGTATATATGAGGGCTGAGATGAAATGGTCTATAGATGGCGAAATCGGCCTTCTGGGGGTCATTGTCGTCCAGGGTGTTATGATAGAGTGTAAGGAGATGTTGTAACGGTGTGTACTGATATCGTGGGGGGGTGTCATGAATAATGTCCTGTTGAAAAGCGTCAAGAAAGAGGGGATTTCCTTCTGCAATGGCCTTGGTGATGTATTTTGTGCGGAGGGATTCTAAGTGCTGGGTGATGGTTGGAAAGGTAATGCGGCGATATAGATCAGCTGTGGGGGCTGGGAGTTTAATTCGGTAAGCTAAGCGGAGTGCGTGACGTTCAGAAATGGCAAGTCGGTTGTATAGGTTTTCTGAAGCAGAGATCCAGCTAAGATGGCCATGGGTGAGAGCAGGTCTAAGAAAAACTTTATAGGTTGTAATGACTGTGTCTGTGTGCAAACCCCAGGTGGTACCCACTAGCCGCCGTATAAGGTTAAGTCTATTGGTAGCTTGAATCTTTATTTTCTGTAGTTGTGGTTTCCAGGTGAGCTTTGAATCATAGATAACGCCGAGATATGTTACTTGGGAAGATGGTTGGATGAGTGTGCCGTTTACATGGATATTTAGAAGAAGAGGATTGCGTTGGATGCGAGAGCGGCAGCGAGGAGGAAGAAAGATGAGGGCTTGTGTTTTTTGAGAATTGATATTGAGTCGCCATTTAGAGCACCAGTAAGTATATGCATCAATGGCAGGTTGGAGAGTGCGATTTATTTCTTGGATAGTTCTAGCGGTAGTTAAAAAGGCCGTATCATCGGCGTATTGATAAAGTGATACATTTGGTGGTAAATGAGGCATGTCCGCAACATATAAGATGTAGAGTAAGGGTGAGAGAACGGAACCCTGGGGAACTCCACTATGGATAAAGATGGGATGGGATAGAGTATTATTGACATGAATGTAGGTCATACGATTGGAAATGAAAGAATGGATACAACGGATGTACGAGTTAGGGAGATGATAATGATGGAGCTTAGCGATAAGTCCAGCATGCCAAACTGTATCGAAGGCTTTTTCGAGATCAAATAATAAAAGACAGGAAGGTTTGGAAGTATTGAAATGATTGGTAATGGCGGTGGTGAGACGTAAGAGTTGATCGGAGATGCTAATATGGGGTCTGAAGCCGGCTTGATGGAGAGGGAGAAGGTTATGTTCTGTGAGGTGGGAGTGCATGCGGCTAACAAGAATACGTTCCAAGAGTTTACTGAAAACAGAGGTTAACTGGATGGGACGGTAGGATGATAAAACAGTTGGAGGTTTGTTAGGTTTGATGAAGAGGAGTGTTTTTGAAATTTTCCATTGGGGCGGGTAGAATCCAGTACGGAGAATGAAATTGTAGATGGAGGCAAGGAGTGTATAAAGGATAGGAGGGGAGGATTTGATAAGCTTGTAAGTAATTTTGTCGAAACCAGGAGCGGTATTACGTTTTGGTCGAAGGGTGGTGCGAATATCGTCTGGTGTGATGGGAGTAGTGAGGGGAGAATTTTCGAGGTGGTGATGTGTACCAGGTTGTAAGTGTGGGGAGTGTGGATTGGAGAGTCTGTCGATGAGAGGAGTGAGGGTGAGATGGGGAGGATGAGCAGTAGGGGTAAAGATATCTTGAAAGAAGGATGCAAAAGCGTTTGCTTTTTCAGTATCTGATTGGAGGGGTGTGTTATTTTGGATGATAGGATAGGTAGTATGGTCACGTTGTCCGGTTAATTGGTTAAATTTTTGCCAGAATTTGGTAGGATGTGATGTAGTTGAGAGTGAGTTACAGGTAGATATCCAACGACGGCGTTTGTAAGCGTCAAGGTAGTTGCGGACCATGCGATTCCAACGTCTATGTTGTTCTAATGCAATCGGGTTTTGGGTGAGTTGAAAATCTCTAAAAGCTCTCCGAGATGCACAGATTATGGCTTGGTATTGGGGAGGAATAGGGGGTTTGTGAGGGTAACGAGAGCGGAGAGGTATATTTTCTTGTGAGGCAATTTCCAGTGAGTGCGTGAGATGATCAACGACAGCATATAATTCTTGTTCAGTAGCAGGTTCAGGTAAGTCTTGAAGTGATTGTGTAAGATCTGTTTGGAATTGAGGCCAGTTTGCATGATGGTAATCTAAGAATTTGATAGGTGGCTGATGGTATTGCGGCCTTGGAGTATTGGAAATATCCAGTAATATTGGGGCATGGTCGCTGCCGAAAGGAGGAAGAAGTCTTAGATTGTTGATATTTAAAGAAGCTGAGCTAAGAACGACATCGGGTGTAGTATTACTGATAGGTCGTGAGGGGGATGGTAGGTCGTGTAGCTTGGCGGCTAAGACGTTTGAGATGTAGTTATTAAATTGAATAATATCTGCTCGGGTGCGGCTGTGAATATTGATGTCGGCCATAATAAGATAATGGCGGAAATTGTTGTCAATATATTGAAAGAATTCGTAGGGGATAGGATGGCCTGGTCTGACATAAATGGTACAAAAAGTGATTGGTTTGGATCGAAGATATAAAGTGGCGAAGGTATGTTCTGGTAGATTATGTGGAGCTGGAAATGTATGGTGGCGAACTGGTAGGGTATGATAAGTACCTATCGCTGTGCCTCCATTGACTCGAAGATATGGTCGTGGGCAGTCATGACGCTGAAGTTGATATTTATGAATCCGAGGATGGTGCTTAGGGGTGAGATAGGTTTCATTGAGTGCAAAGGCTGTAACGTGTTCGTCCTTTAGTAGCTGTTCAAAGACTGTTTTATGAGTTGTTAAGGATCGAATGTTTAAGAAAAGAAAGGTAGCTGTCATGATGATTAAAGTGCAGGCCATTCTGAGTCATTTAGAGAGATCGATTGTATGGAGAAGTGTGCGTATGGTCCAGTGTAGGTAGCGGAGAGATGTAATCCAAAGAGTTGTTTTGCTGTATTGTCTATTTGCGTGAGTATATGATGACGGAGAAAAGGATGAACATTTTGAAGTACAATGGTGGTGAAACGGAGTAAGTCTTCAACAGTGATGGGTTCTTTTAATGAATTTGTGGGAGCAGTAGCAGTATCAGTGGTACGAATAGGTACTGTAAGTTCTGGTTTCTCAGGGATAGGTTCTGGCTTCTGAAGACATTTGTAGCTATACGTTGGATGGTTTTTCTGGCAGGTGTTACAAGATGGAGGCTTTTGAAGATTCGTGCAGTTTGATGTAGCATGATTTTCATTGCAGTGTCCACAAATGGGTGCGTTTGGACAATCTTTGGTGTTATGAGAATTATATGCTTGACAGCGTTCGCATCTGAGAGGTATAGGGGCTGCTGTACGAGATGGCTCAACACGGTGTCGACGTCTGTAGATGTAAGCCCCGTTTTGAAGTAGATCGTCAATTGTCTCCTTGGAGTCAGACAGAACTCGAACTAAGTAAGTTGGACCTTCTTTGCACATAATTCTGATGACACGTTTGACTTCATAACATTCAAAGCGGAGTTCATCCAGAATTTCGTCATCGGTATATGTTAGTGGTACTCCTTTGAGAACTACAGAGAGAGTAGGGGAGCGACGAGGAGGAGGTTGTTGCTTTTTTGTAGTAGGAGTTAAGGATTGAAGATTGGCAGTAGGTCCAAAAATGGTATAGGAGACTTTGTTTAAGATCGTACGAGCAAGATTTGGATCTGGTGATTTGATGAGGATTCCATTTCGCGTGAAGACAATTTCCTGTATGTTTGCTCTTGGATAGTATTTCTGAAGTTGTATCAAAACGTGCTTTGGATTGGAGAATTTCGGATCAGCATTTGTGAGAAGAAAATTGAAGATCGGTGGATGGTCATTGCCAGGAGTAGAAAAATCCATTGCTGATGAGTCTGCATCGTTGTTGTCATGGTTAGATTGAACAGGAGATCTAGAGCGATTACGCTGTTCTTTCAGTTTGCCAGAATGAAGATCGTCCCCTGATCTTTTAGAAGAGTTGTTGTCCATGCTGATCTTTGTCACCCTGTTCCCGTGCGAGTTTTCGGGGGGTGGAGGCATGGCCGAAGCCATAAGAGAGGGAAACTCTCTTGAAGACGAGAGAGCTAATCGTCAAACAGTCTCAATGAAATGAATGAGATGATAAGAACCACTGTGGCTCCCCTAAGAGGCAACAATCCGTCCTCTTGGTGATGTTGACTTGTGGTAACCACAAAGTCCTCCACAAAACTCAATCAAAAAACTGGTACTCTTACTGTTTGGCAACAGTGTGTTTCCCAGATAGGTAAAAGTTGTGTGTTGCTCTCCTCAGCAACGGTTCCTAATTACTGCATTTTTAACATTATACTGTGAAATGTTTTCTGAGAGCTTAAAATTTGCAGACTTAGCTCCACAAGGAAAAAGATTTGAGCTAAACGTTTACATGCAAACGTTTTAGGTGCTACACACAATGAAACAGTAGTAAATTAAAAAAAAATGTTTCAAGCAAATTTGAACGAAAACTATGAAAAGAGTTGTGCTGCCATCTACTGGACATTCTTACATATAATAAAAGGTTTTTAAGTAATGAAAACCCCGAAGTCTAATGTCGTGGAATATGAGCTGTCCCCTCAATTACCCCCGGAAAACGAGACCCCCGAAATCTAGATGGACATAAAAACTAAAATTTATGTTCTAGTTACGTTGGTAACTGTACACCGTAGCGCCCTAGAATATGCGGGGATCGATGGTAGCCTCGACCCCCATTAGTGGTCAAGTTGATTAATAAAATTAGTTTCTGCCCATGTTTCGGCGGATTCCCCAAAGTGCCTCTTAGTTTACAGTTCTTATCAGGGGTGTCCAGTGCAGGATTAAGTTATTTTAAGACCCTGAGCTACGGACTTTGTTAAGAGCCCTGTTACATGTATTCTGAGCAGTACCGTATTATCATACTTATGAGCCCCTACCTGAACAGACACTCATAGAAGCGATAAATAAAATTGGATCGGTAGCAAAATTCATTATTTCCAAAATAAACATGCATTGTTTCGAACTTTTATCTGCTGTTAGAATAAAAACTAATAATAGCTTTCATCACCAGCAGCTACACAAATCTCAAAGCTGCCTGATTTACCACATCATCTGAATCTAAACATATTTTTTTAATATTAAAAAGTAAGCCCAATATAAGGACTTGGTATCTTGACACGTAAATCTAAATTCATCTAAACATAAATTGCTCACTCCTAAGTTTATCAGTTTTAGACACTGTTGCTCTAAATTTGAGGCTCTCTCAAACTATCTCTTATGATCCGTGAAACTTGGATAGTGAAGTGAGTTTGGTGATATACAATCAACGCATAACTGACCTAACACATCGTCACTGATTGAACGAGGTAATATCTTATGTCGAGCCGAAGATTCTTCAAAATTGACACATTCTTAATGAATCACATGCAATATAGAGACAAATGTTGTGGACTTGCTTATCGCAAATTTGATTTGAGCAGCTCAGGATAAAAGCAAGCTGCAATTGTGTGTGTGCATGCAGGAACGTGATAAGTAACGTTTCTGTAGTTTCGGGAGAAAACAGGTTTAAAGATCGGAGATAGCATTGTCTTTTATGGGAAATTGAACAGAAACAGTTTCGGACAACCACCTATTGTTTTTGGATACCTCTTTCTTTAGAACATAGCAGGTCTCCTGTAGCGTATTTTGGGAGAGCAGCTCTTTTTCTTTAATTTCACCTTTCAGGTCTTGTATGCATCCACAGAATTCTGTTGGCACCAAACAAAATAAAAGAAACATTTCCAATAAACTTTCCGTTGTTAACCTTTACACCTTTACAATAGGTTTACTCCGATACTTAAGGCTCCTCGCTACTCCCGCCCCCACTTTTTAAACATTTTTCAAAATATTTCAAACTCTAATAGCATTATCAAAATTTTAAGAAGATACGTCTTTAGTACTTACAAATTACTATGAAATACAATGGACAGCGATCTCGAGATCTTGTCCATTGATAAGTGATAGTTGTTAATTAAATAATGACGTCATAATCTTTGGCAACGAATCGCTCATCAATAGACAAGTTATCGAGATCGCTGTCCATTGTATTTCAAAGAAATTTGTAAGTACTAGAGATGTATCTTTTTAAACTTTTGATAGTACCATTAGATATTGAAATATTTTTTTTTTAAAATGTTAAAATGTTGGGGCGGAAGTAGCGAGGAGCCTTAAAAACAATGAGTTTTAAATTCAGTTCAGCAATTAAAAATATTGTACAGATAAATTTAAAGAGAATGTAAAGCTATTCCTTTTGTGATGATCACGTGTCATGAACGGAGTATAGGGGATGTGGAGGTAATATTCCACATATTCTCAATCAACGGCACGAAGTGAGGTGGGATGGTCAGTTCCACGCTCGACCGCCTTAACTTCCCTAGACGCCGAGGAGTACTAAGGACGCTCTGGAACTCAATTTGACACACCAAAAAGAGCCAGGTGTGGGTGAAGAAAAATTTACATCGTCCTGGCCGGGATTTGAACCCGGGCTGTACCATTCGTAGTTAGACGCGCTACTGCCTGAACCACGACGACCTGATCCAAACATAAATACAGAGGAAAAATTTAAAAAAATAATACACCTATTATTTCTTTTTGAAATAAGAAAATTGTTCATCATTTAAATGTGGATTTTAGCTATTTATCAGAAAGAAATCAATTGCTTTTGATCATTTAAAAAAACAACATATTTTTGTTCCATTGTATTATTCAAGGTATCATCCCAACACTTGCATAGTGTGATAGAGGAAACCAGAGGAAATATCCGTCAGAATGCTCGGCACCGGAATCTCCTGTTTACAGCGCAAACAAGCTAACTAATGTTCTGGCTCGTTAGTATAATATTTACTGGCAATACAATCACACAAATTTAAACGAAATAATGCCATAGGCCTCATAATAGATAGACTTATCAGGCTTCCCCATTTCTGGATGGATTTTTGTTCAGAGCACGTAATTTTGAACCCACCCGCTAGGTAGCTCTGCCATGGACGTCATATTCTACTATGAGGCCTATGACAGAGCTGCCTAGCGGATGCATTCAAAATCGCGTGCTCTGAACAAAAACCCATTAATTTTAGCGTAGCCAGAAATGGGGAAATGTGATAAGTCTATCTATTTTGAGGTCTATGATAATACTACGAACGACAAATACACAATATATATACTACAAATTGTAATAACAATTTCTATTTACGAAACGCTTGCTTTTGTAATAGAAGTAGTGCTCCAACTTTACTTCAATCTAGTTGTCCGCTCTGCCAGCTTAACTCCTCTTCTTCACCAAGTATTGGATCCGGCCAAATCTGTTATTTCATCCACGCATTTTACGACTCTCTCGAGTGTGCAAATTAACAGCTCAGGGAGTGGGATAACATAAAGACAAAATGATTTGGCCGGTTCTATCAAATAGAAAATTTGCAAGCGCAACAGCACTTTTGCGTTTTCCCACTGTTCACCGGGAGCTTCACCCCATCGCGGGTTACGCCGCCCAGCTCCCTTCGGACACATCGTCCGCCCAGTGAAAAGGTCATTAATTAACATGTTGAATCCACTGAGCAAAGCGACCTTTTCGTGTATTGTTCATATTTACAGTTCTTTATTAGGCTGTCCGAAGTGTGATAACGCTGCAGACTGATGGATGTTACATCCATTTAAAAGCGAAAAATAATCATCCAAAACCTCAAAACGGTTTAATGTATTGTAAATATAAACTAGCGATTTAAGGGCCGGGGAAAAGAACGGAAATTCGAGAAAAAAACAAATAGAAGAAAAAATGTTTTTTCCACGAGACAAAAACTTGTTTTTATTGACGAAATCATTTTAATTTTACTTTCTCCTCACGAATATTCTCAACTTAATATTCTTAATGCATTTGTTATTTAGGTTTAGTAAAATTAAATATTCTTACGTTAAAAACGTAAAAAAAACCTTTCTGTTTACGTTACGAATGCAATATATCTCATTAGCGCCCTTATCCATCAATTTATCGCAGTTAGGCACCTTTGGCTCAGATTGAGGAAACTTAAATAATGCTACAAAACTTTAACAGGGACAGTTTAGATAAACTTTTTTTTAATGTATATTTTGGACATGAATTAACATTTTAAACAATACATTGATCATTAAATAATGTCAGGGAGCCTGTAATAGTAAAAAAAATGCTATTTTTCAAACTAGAACGAAAAATTAAAGGTTTTTCTTGTTTTTTTTTTCGGCGTGCATTTTCCGTTTTTTTTACTTCACTAATGTGAACACACGTACTTGTACAATTAAATATTATTTCTTTCATTTAATTTAAACATTGTCTTCTGTGTTCAAGTGCTTCTTAATTGCCTTTAATTGAATAGAATAGAAAAACATATGAATTTTAAACCCCACTGGATTCTATAAATACCTGGGTATTTATTAATTTAGAGTATTTTCCCGAGTAAATACCCAGGGTATTTACCCCTAGTTATAAATATCCGGGTATTTTACATCACCTTTGCAAACCTCGCCTGCTCCGTGTACATCCTGCCCTGGTTTATTTATATACATCCTATTTTTAGTGGCCTCTATTTGGAAGTGTTAACAGCATTTTGCGTACAGGTGGAATAGGCTCACGTGTCTTATTCCCAATCCCTGAGCTCAACTGATGACGTACCTTCTTGTTAATTAGAAGCTCAGAAAATCTCCTGTCTGGGAATAGTGTGACCTACGCCCACTGCAGGAGTCACAACACATGAATCAACATGGTGGATTCTCACTGTTCTACTAGGTAAGTTCAATATTTCTTTTCATCGTGTTGCAGTGTCCTTATAACACTTTATTTTGCATGTGGCTTAGGAAGTTCTGTATGCCAAATAATCAAGGTATCTCCATATTAACAACGTTCACAGCCATACAACAGAAGAAGCTTTTGTAAGATATAACCAAAGATTGCATTACTTATCTACTTCCAGGACTATAACATAATGATTTGCAAATTTTGAAAGGGTGAGTAAAAAAGGGGGAAAACGAGAGAGTGCGTTACTCGCTTCGAGACTTGTACCCAAGTGGAGACAGGAGTCCCTTGAAACACTCTCCTTACGTGCAGTATCGGGACTTCAGGGTCCAGGCGTGGATTGAACATAAAGGCCCATATTCTGTACCGGTATATCTAACATGATCGAATATTGAATGAGGCCTAGCCTTCCATCCACACCAGCAAGACGTTCTCCAATTTTGTAAATGTATCCATCTTTATGTGCTGTCTCATTTACTATCGTCGCGGATTAACCTCCACCGAGTGAATTCCGTATGACTGTCAACTTAACATGCTTTCTGACAATCTAGAACCTTTGTCTGTTTACATTATATGTGCACCTCCAGTCAAATTTTGTCTTAGTACATAGAACAATAGGCTCTTATCTGTTTATGTGGAAAAATAAAATGTCGGTTTCATTAAGTGAAATAAAAACACAGTTTTGAGAAAACGAAATCGTAATTTGGAGGTAAAAAACAATACGGAAAAACAAAACTAGTTCATCTATGTTTCGGTGTAAATAAACAAATCCTGAAGATTTCACCCTACATATGAAGTGGCTAAACAAAACATCTTATTGTGATCTACATATATTCCTTATTTAGAATATTTTAAATAAGTTTTATTTATTTATTTCTTGTCTTGGATTACACTAGCGATGTTAGGGCCACTGGGCCCTCTCTTACACCTAACTAGTAAACTAACATACACCAATAACTAATTAACATGAATAGCATAAGAACAAATGAAAACTAGATATAAAATATAATTATATTATGCAGAAACAGAAAAAAAAATATTTATAACATTATGTATATCCTCCTTCGTAACCTAGTCGCTCGACTTCGATTCCCGGTGGCGGCTCAAAATTTCGGTGTTGACCCAGCATCGTAAGGACAATTGCGGAGCTACTGTGGATAAAAGATAGTGGAAATCACAGTTGAGAGTTTCCTACAACACGTCTGGTTAGCGATAGGAGCAGAAGACCACCTCATATTGCATGATCATTGTTCCATTAACCATTTTTTGGTATTTGATTTAAATTTCGATCAGTTAAGAATGTATTTGAAAATTCACTTAAGAACATAATAAAAAGAGTCAGCATTATAGAACCTTCATAAGCTCTATTCCTATGAATATGTTCTTGAACGAAGAAAACTAGTGCAGGTAAAATCCCTTTACAACAAACGCCATTATAATGAAATTTTCATTAGAACGAAATCCCTGTCGAATTCATGTTATCCAATACAGTGTTCATTACAACAAATATTCGTTACAAAGAGATAAAATTGCAAGTCCTCTAAAATTTGTCTAACACGATTTTACCTGTATATTTGTACCACATTCCATTAAATAGCAATGTAACATTCCTGCGAAGTCGGCTGAATGTGTGCGTTAACCATTCAAAAACGTTTGATGTCCAATATTCTACAAATGTTAATTTTTACTTAACGTGCTCTTTTAGATCTCGGGGTGACCGAGAGGCTAGAGCGCTCGCTTTCTGTGCGGATAGTAACGGATTCAAATCCTGCCTGGATAAGTTGAACACAGTGGTTCCGAGTCCACTTTACTAAAAACTGTAGGTCCCGTTCTTAGAAGCCCCTTTTTTCATTCGATACAACGGTAACTAGTGCCGTTGTTTCTAATTTGAAGTACAATATAAAATGGATACAATATGACTGCTGTTTCAAAGTTATTAATCCCTAAGTTTTCTCTCTTCTTATGTTCAATTAGTAGTGTGTGGAATATTTTTACGGTTTCTATGAAGGCTTTAGATTGTCTCTTGCCAAAGATATCAGCATACCAAAAATAACCTTATATTTCTTGCGATAGAAGGATTACAGAATTAACTCGGCCTGAGTTCCTGGTTTCGCATCTAATTTCGGCGTCGATTCCACGCTTGTCTTTCAGGATGTTTCCTCAGCCCTTCCAACCCTCCGTTGATATTTTCAAGGGTACTAATGGTGTATCATTGTAGCATCCATTGTAGTGCCTTTGAAGTGTTTTGACACTTTATACATTCTGGCTTTATCCGTTTTCAACTACGTCTATCACATGATTCTCTATCTGCCATTTAGTGCCCATACAATTAATTTTATCTTATTTTTATCTATCTGCCACTTTCGTTCATGTAAAAACGAGTAGTTCTAAGTCTGCAAAGGATATCAGGATATATTACCGTCCTTATATCCAAATTTTGGAAATTCTCAAACCGAATTTAATTGATATACATAAAAGTCCGTAGTAACTGAACTTTTACAATACATAATAGCTTGCTTCGATCTTTATTAGTCCAATACAATGTTTTTGATTGGAGTAAGTGGGCGGGAGTAGGCTCTGGCGTTTGGCTTCACGTTCTTGGCGAAATCACAAAAGCTCTGTTACAATACCCTTGGTAGTCCCCAAAAGAGACACACCATAATAATGTGTCTTACCCATACTTTTCGGTCTCTTGAACAGCCACATGAAGGGCGCACATTTGGTAAAACATTCGTACGTTCCTATTCCAAGGTCTTTCTTAATCCTGTTCTTGGAGCGCCCTTAAGCAATACCAGCCCGGAGATTCGAAAGAGGGACTAATTTACCTCCGGAATATTTTACCCTAGGAGAATCCATGAACAATCTGTTACTATTTCTTAACATGATTTAGCGGCGTAGAATTGTCAGTTCTACGACCTCGCAATAATTCAGGATATTGTCCTCTGTCCATCTCTAAGTTATTCATCTTCAGCCTCAGAGTGGTAATGGTTAAGCTGCTTTTCATCTCCACCATGATAATTTAGTTCGGGATTGTCTTCGCTCAGCCTTCGTAGATCATCTATTCTTGTAGATGACAATATTATTAAATTTAAAATTCACGAAAAAGTGTTTTAGTCTCGAGTGGCAAGTCTCGGTCTCGTCTTGAGGAATAAGTCTCGGTCTTGGTCTCGTCTTGACTGTCTCGATTCGTTGTGTCTCGGTGTCTTTTCCGTTCCTGACCTTAGTCTCACTATCGAATTCGAGACGAGAACAAGAGCAGTCCCAGACTCGGTACCATTCCTACATCCAATTAATTTTTCTCAACTGAGAAAAGACAGAATATAACCCATGCTAAAAACTTAATTTTGTTAGAAATTGTAACAAAAATCTATTTTAATTCTTTGATTTTGGCATCTTGCAGTTTTTACAAACATGAATTTCGGTATGTTTGACGGATTTTTTTATGCTTGCAGTATCATTGTTTAAAAACTGCAATTAAATGAAGAGCACGATTTATAGGCTGCACTATTTATGTCAGAAGGATGCTCTGACATGCCCGCGAAAATCATGCTAAATATTTGAGGCCTACGGACAAAACATGATTGAGCGCCACTGAGTTAGTCTAAAATGGTGCTTCTAGACTGCTTTTTAATAAATAACTCCCATTTAGATACGTTTCCTTCAACTGCTATTTTAACTGAATTTAAAATAACAACCCTTAATAAAATCTACTGCTATCATCCCTCCTGAGTTCCAACGTGAAACAAAAATATCTTCTAAACCTTGGAGTGTAAAGATCCAGTTTACGTTCTTCTATTCATAAATGAAAAGCACAAGAATAATTATCTTTTAAATTTTAATCACTGATACATTTTATTAATAATATAATGAGCGTGGTCACAACACAACCATAGCTCACACACAAATAGGACGTAGAAACGAAAATATATTAAAATTCAGGATCAGGGCGCCGCCATCAGCTACCCGAATCGCCCTGGGGTCAGAAGATATCATGCATTTGTCTCTACTAATTTAAACCCGATGATGTGAGGTGCATTCTCCTGATAATTTCATTCACCTTTCCACCGAAAATGTGATCATGATGTAAAATCGTGATACTCCTAATGCTTTGTTGATTGTAGTAAGAATGAAGATAATAATATAATGTAAACTCCCTTCGTCCTACTCTTATTTATTTATTTATTTTATTTATTTAAAACATAACACAACAGGCAATATGCCTAATTACAGTGCTTGCGTGTACATGATAGTAATTACAAGATACAAGAAACAATCATATTACTTCACCTGCAGTTCTTATTAAATTCTTTGTAAGTCATTCCAAATATATCTACATTAACTTTAGGTTCAATTTTGTTGTAGAATGCACTCATTCTCCAAATTGGGGATTTATATAGAATTTCAGTCCTTTGCTTTTTGCAATAGAATGTCCCATTATTACCTAATCTAGTTTTAGTGTTCGGAACTTGAATGAAAATTTTCGGAATTAAATCAATACAATCAATTTGATTGTGTATTAATTTGTACAGAAATATTAAATCATTTAAATGCCTTGTTCGTTCCAAAGTTTGTATATTAAAATTGCTCACTAATTCCCTGTATGATATGTATGCAGGATATAATGTGGTTTTTCTATACTTTAGTAATTTCAAAAATTTACACTGGATTTTCTCTATTGCTTTAACATATTTCTGAGTGATCGGAGTCCATATAATACAGGAGTATTCTAGTTGTGCTCTCACGTAAGAGTAATACAATTTTAGAAGTGTTGAGTCAAGATGGAGATCCTTGCTAAAACGATAAATATACCCAAGATTCCTATACGCATTGTTAGTGATCATTTCAATGTGACGCCCGAAGTTTAATTTTGGATCGAAAACAACTCCAAGATCTTTAACAGTTTCAGGTTTCGATAGATTTACTCCATCAATCGAGTAGTTGTACTCCACATACTTTTCTTTCCTTGTAAAAGATATGGAATTGCACTTTTTTGTATTAATTACAAACTTATTCCTGTCGCACCACTCTTTGACATTATCTAAGTCCTTTTGTAGTTTGGCACTGTCCTCAATTGATTCAATTCTAGCGTATAATTTCAGGTCATGCGCGAATAAGAGAATATGGGAGTTCTCGATACACTCAGATATGTCATTAATAACTAAAAGGAATAATAAAGGGCCGAGGTTTGAACCTTGTGGTACTCCGGACAGTATCTCAAAATATTCTGAAATATAACCTTTAAAAATTACTGCCTGCTTACGTTTACGTAAATACGAAGTTAATAATTTTATGGTTTCCGTAGAAAAATTGAAGAACGTAAGTTTGCGTAGCAAAACATCGTGATCAACCAAATCAAATGCTTTACTGAAATCAGTGTATACGACGTCTACTTGGCCTCCGTTATCTAGCTCAGTTGCAATGAAGTCAGTTACAATTGCTAAGTTTGTTGAGGTTGACCTATTTTTCAAAAAGCCGTGCTGATGTGGTGAAAGAATGGAGTTTACATGATTCAGTATTCGCCTATATATAACACATTCATATACTTTTGCAAAAGATGATAAGATAGATATTGGTCTGAAGTTTTCGACGTCTTTAGCATTTCCGGATTTTGGAATAGGACAAATTAAACTTTCCTTCCATTTGTCAGGGAATACACAAGTTTTAACAGATAGATTTAATAAAATATATAATGGATATTTAAAAATCTCAGCACAACCTTTTATTATATAAGGTGGAATTTCGTCCGGCCCGCAAGATACCTTAGGTTTTAACATTTTGATTGCTTCCTCAATTTCTTTCATTTTAATTTCTTTTATTTGCAACGTATTTAAACGTTCACATCTAGGGTTGTCTGACAAAATTTCAGATTTGTACTGGGGTGTTACAGTTCTAAATACAGATTGGAAATAATGTGCAAAAGACCTAGATACTTCCCTGTTACTTTCTAGCTCTTTGTCTCTGTATTTCAACGAAGTGGATGAGAGATGTTTTGTCTTACTTTTAACAAAATTCCAAAATTGCCTCGGGTCTTTATTGATACTGTATTCTGAGCTTTCAATGAAAAATTTATATGCTAAAGAAATTTCTGATTTTAGCTCTCTACGTAATATGCGAAATTTATCTCGATGAAAAGCAACGTCTACACCAGTTTTCATTTTCCTATGATGATATGTCTTAAATTTAATCTTTTGAATTATGTTATAAGTGAACCAAGACGGATATTTATTACTATTGCATTTCTTACGGGGAACACATAGGCTCATAGTAGTGTACATCATTTCATAGAATTGCCCTAATGCTTCATTTACGTCATTCAAATGGGAAAGTTTGTTCCAGTTTTGTCTCGACAATTCTGTATACATTTGTTCGAAATTAGCCTTCCTAAAATTAAACCCAGTAATGTTGTTCTCTAGTTTCTCTTTTTTCGATTGATTATGTGGAAAGGAACAAAGTAATGCCGGATGGTGTTTATCTTCAGGAACAAGGGGGTGTTCTTCTCTAACTACAGTGACGTCAATAATGTTTGTTAATACTAGATCTAATGTGCGACCATTGACATTACGGATATTATTAAATGATTCTAAATATTTTAATAATTTCTAATAATTTATATTCACTTTTTATTTCTATATCACTGGAACACTTCACAATATAGTCAGCCGCTTTTGGGGATCCATGTTTGCTATTTGTACTCCGAGACAATTGTTCCGTTTTTGTACCTCCTACCTGTTAGTCAGCTGTCTTACTCTTTACATTTGTGCGGGTCTTCTCCGGTCCCAGGCGGTGGAGATTTTGAAGACTCTGGCGGGAATAATCAGAGGAGGGTGACCAAGAGGGGCGGAGGTTGTGAGGGGCGGGGGAAATAGCTTCCGGGTGGGTTTTTGACCTTGAAAGAGAGTGGTGGTACTGTTCATCCGTAGGGTGAGAAGTCTGCGCAGTTGTTTTTACTTTATCTTGACGAGCGGGTGCAGGGGGAGTTGGGAGTTCATGCACTTTCTCGTGTTTACCGGGAGTAGGGCCAGAAAAATATATTTTATCAGTGTTCTTCAGGTCACTCAGGGTATACGGCTTTCCTTCAACGTACTAATTTTGCCCGTAGTCCCGCAGATTTAGCATTCTGAAGATGTGCTTTGAGTTCCGATCGTATGTCACGCACACGACGAGAATAGTCCTCTGTGATCGAGACCGGCGTGTTTCGTAACTGGTAAGCGTACGATAAAATTTCAGATTTCTTTTTGAATGAATTTAATTTCGCGATTATGATGATCCCCTCTTTTAACCCCAAGGCGATGGCATCTTTCGAAGTCATAATCGGTAGTATTAATTCCAAGCTCTTCCCACAAAAACTGGCGAAGTAATATTTCACTATCTTGCCAACTCTCATTTCCTCGCTCCTTTAAGTTGTAGAAGACTAGGTTATTGCGCATAGAGTGGTTTTCTAATCGATCAATAGTCACTTCGTTTTGTTTTATAAGGTTCCTCAATGTATCGTTTTCTGTTTTCACCGAGTGAAGCTCTTTCGTCAGGTTGTCAAGTCGTTCACTAAGTTCCGCCGTTACTCGTTGTATCCCTACAATATTATTGTTCATTTTATAAAGTTTTTCCATCACATCGTCCAGAGAATAAGAGCCCGGTTTTTTTTCCACAGATCCTATCACCAGTAGCACTGCAAGAACCAAGCCAATGAAGAACGTACAAACACCAGATTCACTGAACGATACAGCTGCACCAACGCTAACGCGCCTTACTCTCATGCTCCAGATGCCTATAGCTTGCCGATATTGTTCAATAGATACTCCCATCTTGTTCCTTTTGACTTTACACAAGTGTGTGCGAAGTTAGAAATCGCATGCACTAATAATCTTAACACTTTGTATTTCTTCTATAAACACTCTTGTTGAACACCCACTTTTTGACAATTTTGTCAAGCTTAGGAGAGCAGAGAATTTCTTAAATGGAAAAGTTTCCAACGCTGCTCCGATGACACATGGAGGACGACAAAGGAAAGTTCGAATACAGAAGACAAATAATAAAAGGGTCAATAACACCACACCCACGCACAGAAAATAATTATAGTAGTTCAGTAAGCGTTTAAAAAAACATTGATAACATTCTAACACAGCAAAAATTGTACTTTCCAAAGAATCTTGCTCATAAATACGGAGCACCAAAACCAAGCCACGCCGCGCGTTCTCTCTCTCTATTCACTTCTCCCATATTTTAACTTCCCTTTCCCTATGAAGAGGGCGTAACCCTCTGGGGGGGAGATAGTCATGCTTCACCATGGCTATCAGTTTGTAAAAAAAAATCAGGGCGTCATAAACACTTTCACACTTTCCTGTTAAAATTTTAGTGCGAACTTAAGGTTTTAAGGCTAAATTCTGGAAATGGGGTGCAATTACTCTCAACTGGGTAATACTTTACAAGAGCTCTTTCTGTTGTATGTTGTTCCTATGGAGTTATTTTGATTATTTGGCATCGAGAACTGCCTAAACCTTGTGCAGAATTAAGTGTCATAAGGACACCTGCAATATGAAAGAAAAAAAATATTGGAAGTTCTAATTTTCGTAGTAGAACAGCAATCCACCATGTTGGTTCCTATGTTTTGACTTCTGCAGTATATACGTATTAGGAAATTTAATAGAAGTAGTGACCAAGGGCACTTGGAGGTTAGGCAAGGTCAGGTTCAGTGTTTTTCTTTATTGCACACGCGACTTGCACAGATACAGTGTTTCCTCGCGTGCTCGCCCTAGACACAATTCACATAAGCAGAAACTAAATTCATTAATCAACTTGTTCACAAAGGGGGGCCCCGCGAAACACTTTTGCCCGGGACCCGCATATCCCAGGGGCACTACTGGCTACAGTACAATAATAAATGTAACAAGAGCCTAAGTTTACTTTACATAGCCATCCACATTTCGGGGTCCTCTGGTTCCGTGGGTGATTGCGAGTACAGCTCATATGCCACTACGTTAGACTTGGGGGTTTTCATAGTTTTGTACATGTGACTAAAAACTAAACTGAAATATTATTTGTGCAGATTTCTAGTAGATGGCAGCAAGATTCTTTGTATAATTTTCTTGCAAGGATTTGCTTTAACTTTCTTTTGTAGAGTTACCAATGTTTAAAAGATTGTAGTGTTTAAAACCGCTAGCAGCCTAACTGAATATTATTTGTTTCTGGACTTGAGCCTCCAAAACTTTAAGCTCTTACAAAATATTTTACAAGAAGGTGCTACAAAAAGGCTAAAGGTTGCGTTGGCTGAGCTACATCAACATTAACTCTGCTATCTCTCACCCTATCTTCCTACACTGCGGTGTACCACAAGATTCCTCCCTATCCGCACTTTTATACCTTCTTTTTGTCGCAGATTTTCCACCCTTACCACCCAACATCCATCTTTTTCAGTACGCCAATGACACTGCCTTTCTTGCCCTCAGCCACTCCATGCAACATATCAATCGCACACTCACCGAGGCCATCAACACTTTCACCACATGGTGCTGTAAGTGGGGGCTCACCATAAATTCGAAGAAATCCGAATCAATTAAATATTCAAGTCTCACATGAGCCCGTTATTCCATCTAAACAAGTAACATACCTAGGCATAATCTTCGACCACCATCTCACATGGCGACCTCATTTACAGAAAATCATTTCAAAAGCAACCAATCGCTTAAATCTTCTGAAACGTCTCACAGGTACCACCTGGGGTCTAAAGCCAACAACTATCATCAACACGTATAAAGCTTTTCTCCGCCCAGCTTTTACCTATGGGTTCCTTGCATGGATTTCAAAAGACGTCAAATTCTATAAGAAACTTCAAATTCTTGAAAGACATGCCCTCAGAATTGCATACCGGGTAAAACTTCCTAGTCCTACTCATGAACTATATGAACGAATTACATTCCCCCATCTGCTACTCCACCTAGAGAAACTAAGGACTAAATACATCACAGGCAGATATGAAGAAAACCATCTACTCCTGCATGACATTATTCAGAATCACGAGACTCATCCTACTCGAACTACATACGTCCAACCACCACTTTCCCTCCTATTCACTCTATACCATTACACATTACCGCCAAATCATCCTGACTTTGCATATCTATCAGTTTTTCATCTACCACACATACCCTCACCATGTAGCACCCTCATATATTGCACAGTAATCATCAGTGTACTAACAGGGCGTCACCTGTCTCCATCTATGTTCAGAGAAGCCCCTGAACAAGAAGATTCACAAGCATCTGTCCAAAGTGTCATCACCGTGTTGTGGCGTCTAACTGCACCTCACTCACATTTCTCATAAGCAAAGTCCCATGACACCAAAGTTATGATTATGAGCAAAAGCTCATAATGTCCAATATCAAGTCTAAAGATGAGTAAATAAAGAGTTAATAAAGATGAAAAGAATAAAGAAATAAACCAATAAATTAAAATCCCATAGCCCACCTTTCATTCCCTATCATCCCATCATACTATAACTTCCCTTCCCAAATAGAGGGTGTAGCCCTTTGGGGGAGGCTAGCAAACACGCTAGCTATTATATATATATAAACGTTGGCTGAGAAATCCAGCTTCCTAGTGTGAATTGATATTGTTTTTGAGTGAGTGATGGTTGTGTTGAAACCACGCTCATCCTAATATTAGAAAAAAGATAGTGTTATTATGGTTTTCGATTCAATATAGGCTTAGATTAATAATTTTAAACTTTTATACAAAGAAGATCACCATTGATTAAGTTCCAGCTTTCATCACTGTTACTCTTTCATCATTGTTTCATCGCTTCAAAAAATATCCATCCATTTCAACATTATCACATCCTTCAACAAATCCAACACGCAGCCAGATCAACCTTAAATGTCAATTTCAACGCAACCTATTCCGGTCCGTACGTTCATTTTCAGGGTAGTGCTTTGGAGACAGCTATCTTAAAATATCACCATTTGATCATGATTATTATGGCTTTGACGTTTTTGTTCCTAAACATCCACTCTGTCACCTCCCATAATGCTCTCTTCACACAACTTCTTCTAGAAGAATACATTCATACTTAATGAAACTCATATCACCTCGACACACAACTGTAAAATACCAGGATATACCCTCTTACGTTGTGACAGTACCATACCAGCCCTCCGAGCAAATGGTGTATTAGCAATATGTTTTCCTCTATACATAGCCCACAGACAACACCAAGCCAATTTTCTTAACCTCGCAGAACATCTTATCACCACCATCTATTACAAAAGTATGTACATCACCTTAGCGACCAAACATATAAGGCCAGGCCACAATATTCCGAAAACATTTTTCACATATATTTCCAACAACTTTTGTCACTACATCATCATGGCCGATATTAACATTCACAGTCGCACTGGTAGAGAAAAACAGCCTCATAATTTTATAGAATTACAAAAAACCGGTACCATTCATCATATTCCAAAACCCACCCGACGTATTTCCAATACTATTCCCGACGTCATCATCACTTCTACATCATTAGCCTCTTAGAAGTCTTAGACCCTATTGGCAATGATCATGTACCAGTGAAACTGAAGATCCAAATAAGTCAACGTATCGATCACACATCAGAGCCACCTCCACGAAACGTACTTCGTTTCGACAAAGCCGACTGGTATAGATATAGAAACTCTGTACAAACTCATACTGAACTCATGACACCTCCATCAACTGAACATGAACTATACACTGCTCTTGACAACATCCATAATGTAATCCATCAAGCTTCTGAAAATCCCAATTACCAGCACACACCCTCATCGTCCAAACTTACCTCCGCAATATTTACCATTAATAAATTGTTCTCGAACACTATTTCGCGATTATCAACGCACAGGCAAACCTGAATCTCTTCGTCTTCACCGACAATATCAACTTACAGTTCATAACTACATTAAGGCATATAAAATGCGACAATGGATAAAGACTTGCAACACATTAGCTGAGACCAACCATCCTAGCATGTATTGGAAGCGCTTTAATTCACTAACCGGTAAATACAGTAAATCATCCTATCCACTCATCCAAGAAGAACACGCCCTTCACTCTGACGAAGACAAAGCTAACGCATTCGCTAATTACCTACAGACCATCTTTACTCCACAAATCCCATTCAATCCATGCCAACGACATCCTTCTGACCGTCTTAATTTATCATCACCTCATCTACAACCTAGCATAGATCACCATCTTCCAGAACACCCACTTACTGCACCTATCACCACCGATGAAATCATCCACGCCATCGCCCGCAAACGTAATACCGCTCCTGGAATAGACCAAATAACTTACCGTCATCTCAAGGAAGCTCCTATTAACTTAATCCATCTCCTCGCCACAATATTTACCTTCATCCTCCGCACTGGCTATATCCCACCCGAATGGAAAACCTCTAAAACACTAATGTTTCCCAAACCTCAAAAACCACCGCATGAAGTCTCCTCATACCGCCCCATACAACTAACATCTACCTTCAGTAAAACTCTAGAGAAAATCTTGGTTAAACGACTACACACTCACCTAGATCATTACAATCTTCTTCCCCTCCATCAAGCTGGTTTCCGTCCATCATTCAGTATAAATGGTCAACTTCTCAGACTTCCAAATATGAGCATTAACAATTACAACACACACACCAGTCTGTTTTAATCCTCTTTGACCTAGAAAAAGCTTTCGATCGCGTTTGGCACCAGGCTTTTACCTACAAACTCCAACTCTGCTATCTCTCACCCTATCTTCATACACTGTGGAGTACCACAAGGTTCCTCTCTATCCTCACTTCTATTCCTTGTTTTTGTCTCAGATTTTCCACCCTTTCCACCCAAGGTCCATCTTCTCCAGTACGCCAATGACGCTGCCTATCAGCTCCGACAAAATTCTATGAAAAACTGGCAATAATGGAATGGAACACATTAAGTCTCGCATTTCGAATAAAACTACCAAGCCCCACAAGACTGCTCTATGAACGCATCGACTTCCCACACATAAGAGAACACCTCGAAAAAATCCGTGCGAAATATATACTGAAGCACATACCAGAGAGCCACCCAATTATTCTCGACATTTTCCAACAAGACACACACAACGATGCACCGCCAGTCCACCTTCGATCATCTAATCATGTTGAACTGTCTAACGCTGGCACCCAACCCCCTAGAGCAAGACATTTTCGCCATTTGTATTTAAACACATCTCCAAAATAGATGGCGTCTGGGCAATGCACTTTCACCTAAGATATTAAACAGAAATATCAGACAGAAGAAAGAAAGAAAGAAATACAAAAAAAGAAAACATCATAAAATACGCCAAGATCGTGCAAGAATAAACTAAACATTACGACATCTCACAGAGAAAATGCAAATACAAAAATGTTAATAAAGCTCATAGACCAATATACATATACAAACACCTGAAGAGTTACACAAAACCAAAAACCGAAGGAAGGGTGTGGCCCTTTAAACGGTAAGAGAAAAAGAAAATGTGATTTAAACATTGTTTTCAATTAAAATTTGTATTCTAAACCATTTTTTGTAGGGGGCTGGTTGCAGTTACTTTGTAATTCCATAAATATAACATCATTAAATACTTAGAAAAATTAGGGAAGAGTTTGGGCTGACGAAACGAACATAAAATTAAATATTTGTATTGGGACAAGAAAAAATTACAGGTGCTGAGCCCACCCCCTGGCTGCGGCACTCGACTTTCATTATGGGAGAGAGGATTGGTAGCTAATCAGTTACAATCAATCAACGCCGAGTGTAGTTATGTAACAAAGACACAAAAGAAGAAGTGACCAGATTTTCAATTAAAAGGACGTTAAATCAATTAGTTATGATTTTTGAGAAAACTTAGAAAAATGTCGCAGCTATAATATCGAGAATAGAATTTGATAGTTTGTCACAATTTTTCGTGACTAGAAATGTGTGTCACTGTTATTGGTATTGTTAATATCAGGTTTAGAAACTTGGAAGATTCACTGAACGTTTTCTCCAACCTATTTTGAACTATAAAGTAGAACAAGTCCAGATATTCTGGCATTGATCGAAATTCTTCTGCCGAATGGATTGAAAGACAGTTCGTGATGACAGAGCTTTTCTTTGTCAAGAAATGTGTAAATTGAACATAATTTCTCCACAGTTTTTTTTTTTAGGAAAATTTCCAAACTAACTCGGAAATTTCTCTAGAGTAAACAGCGTGGTTGCCATAAGGTGCCATGTGAATGTAAAACGGAATTTTGCTTCGCAAGTAATCACATCGCATACTTCCTTTCCTTCCCTTAATGGATTGTGTTTGATTTTTTCCCTCCATCTTCACTATCTTATTCATGCATTGAATAACACCCTTTTATGTTCAATTATGTGCTTTGTATACTTCCAGTCAAAATCAATATGGACCAAATTTTCAGTTCTAACTCAGGTTTTTACGCTCGATATCACTGTGTGATCGTTCTTTTTATTTATGTCTTGCAAAAAAAAACGTAAATATTATTTGCAGCAGCATTTTCTATTACATGCAGAGTACGGTATACTACTATATGAATAACTCAGGAATTAACACAAAAAAAAAACGGCGATAAGAAGCGTAAAAAAATGAGTTAGAACTGAAAGTTTGGTCCCCATTGGATTAGATTGGAAGTGGACATACGAGTATAAATATTTGCTCTGGCGTCTATCTCTCGACACTAAGCAGTCACTCCAGTATATTTACGTAGAGTAATAGTGTCACTTGTGAGATTCAGCATTCTCTGGTAACATTCAAAGGCAGGAACACATACACGCTCTCCCTCTCTCTCTCTCTCTCTCTCTCACACACACACACACGCAGAGAGAGAGAGAGAGAGAGAGAGAGAGAGTAGAGATTGTGAGTAAATGAAGGTCACTAGCAGACTCCTTCAGTCTGCGCAATGATGCGCGCCACAAGTGGGTGAATTGGAAAGCTAAAGAGGGGACAAAAAGAGTAGTGAATTTAAGATCGCAACAGCTTTCTGCCAATAGTATTAACATAGGAGATGGTATTCCATCATCTGGTGAAGGGAGAGCCAATGTAGCGGGTTGGACGTTCAGAGACTTGCGGAAAAATTGCACCCTCAAGATAAACTGTGAACTTGTGAAGTATTTTTTTCTTTTCCTAAAATGAAATTATGGGGGCGTTCGGAATCAATTCCTATCTCCTAAATCCTACTCTCTTCGGGTTGGAAATATTGAAAGTACCTTCGTTTCTTGCTCCGAAGAAAATGGTTTCGTACGTCCTTCGACAGGCGCGACATCTGTTGATAAATGTGAGAAAATATCTTAACTTCCGTTATTATCTCCATACTTCGGTTGGAACTGTAAACATACAAACAAAATCGCAAAAGACATTTATTCCCCCATAGTAAGAATTACAGGACTCACAACAATAAATTAGTATGATTCCAAAAATACATTTGGTTGAAATGTTGCGTGCTATATTCGCCCGAACTTTTTGAACGAATTTGAAACCCAAATTATTGAGTGTGTATTTAGGTTTTCACGATTTGCTGTATTTAACGTAAAATATCTAATGCTTTTACAAAGTTGGAGAGGTGGCGTCTCCATATCGGGGTTCTGGCGGAATTACTAGCTGCAATATTCCTTCACATGTAAAAAGCAATGCATCCCTGTGTGTTGCGTTTAAAACAAACTGATGTGTAATGTTAAAGTGGCTTTATATTTCGTGTGTACTATGTTCAAAGGCCCAAATGACCTACGAACATTTTTGAATTACCGAGAAAGAAAATCAAATAACAATGGTGCGTTGTGTGTTATAAACTGAGTACAAACGTACATCTCTATTTTGCATTAATCTTGCGAAGCTTGAAATATCACGCTTGCATTAATACCACCGAAAAATAAGAGCTTCCTTGGATAAACTTTACTTTATGGCCCGCATCTTCCGCTAGGTATTGAAGAATATGTACGCTTTAAATCACTTATTACTTTACCTCTAATTGTCGCAGACAAATCTATCAATATCTAGTGAGAGCCAGCAATCCATAAAACATTACGAGAAGCTATGTCATTATTTCGTTAAATACGCACTTGAGTTGATCAACACCCAATAAACATGGTAGCATGCGGAGGAATACTTATGGCGACATTCCGTGTCAGGGTTCGATTTGCTATAAATTACGAAGGGGTGATCCTAAAGCTAGTGGTTGCTGGTAAGTTTCAAAATATTACCTAAATGGGTAGAAATACAAAGATTTTATCCCTGGTTGGGATGATATTCGGAATCAACAACCGGTGATAAAATACTCACGCACTAGGGAAGATCCCCGACATCTCTTTGGCAAATCGAACACTGCTTTGTGTTACGAATGACCGTCCACAAGAAAACACTGACAGTATCTCGACAGAGCGAAGGGGGTTAGTTAAAGTCAGGTTAGATATGTTCCTGTAGACGTGATGCACATTGCGTTTGAAAGACACTGCATTGACTTGCCCCCAATGCGCAAGATACTAAATAGTTCCTGGTTTTTCTCTGGCCCTTTCAATTTCATTTCACCCTTCAATGACTCGAAACAGATGTGACAAAGATAAGGGGCTCCCCCGTATCGGGAAGGACGTAAGGCATAGTGCTGTTACCGCCCATACAATTCATTTTATCTTATCGAAACATTGTATACTTACTGTACTCTACATTGTGCTATTGTTTGTCTTAATCTTCAAATACGCTGTGTAGTAAAATAGTCAAGAGTTTGGGGGATGTAGATAACTGCATTCTAACTTTTCGTTTTCTATACACCTACATATCAGGCGCTTATTATGCGTAGGGACTTGAGGAAGTATACGAGGGTGAACAACCTGAGTATTTCCTTGAAACTCACTTTACGATAATAATGAAAAAAAACTGCAATGCAATGATGCAAATGCTATAATCAAGGTTCCTAGTTATAACCAGGTGAACGTGAAATGATAATAGAATAGTTATGCTACAGTGAATGATAGAAACATGGAATTTGTCACATCCCCCCAATGGCGATGTAACCCTCAATTGTCAAGTACACGACCCTAACTTAATTTTTACTGAATGTGTGTGGCATAATTTAGATTAAAACTAATAAAAATATAGAACAATTCAACTTGCTTCTCTCCAATTTTTGCTTTACTTCCCCAAACTAAAAATACTGACTGAATCCCTGGATAGAAATGTTTCATCACTTCTGATTTAGAGGTGTGAAATTTTTAGTTGCACTAAAATTAAATCGAATTTAATTTAGAACGGTGAAATGCAAATTTTATTAAAAAAAAACTAGTTGGATTTATTTCACAATTTCGCCGCTAGACAAAAAAATATGTATACAATTTATTTTCTTTCATTGAAGTACTGTCCAATATTTACTATGTTAAATGTAATTCGGATGGTAACATTTTTATCTAGGGTTATTTTGGTGAAACAGGCGGTAACATACCTTCTGTTTCGCAGGGTCTTCTGGGTAAATTAAATGGCCGAACTTCCGGAAAGGCACCTTCAATGGTACCTTCATGAAAGGTACTATAAAAGGACCTTTGCGACTTTTCCTTTAGGTTTCGAACGACCTTCAATATGGCGGCGACATAGGAAAAGGTGCTTTTGAAGGAAAAGGTAGTGATTCCGAACGCCCTCTATGGCTTTTCTGAATACCGAGGGATAGAATATTATTACATATTCTATATTTTAGAGTGATTGAAACAAAAATTAAATAATTTAAGAAAGAGCTAGGTTTGTGCAACGGTACAACACTGCCAAAGGCCGCGACTGAGCCCAATGTTGATATATGATGTTTGACTTCGCCACTAGATCTTAGGAGTTGCGTTACGAAAATAAACGTTAGTATCTTAAGAAAACCATTGGCGTTGATAGAGTGAGCCACTGGTTTACATAATAGTTTGAAATCGGGGTGTAAGATTGAAACTACCTGACATAAAGGATCTTTCCTTTAATTTCTCCTAAAATGTATTGTGTACGGCAAATACACCATTGTTGTGATCTGGTCAAAAGCTTGTAATTAATATCAGTACAGATTAAGAGTATCTGGTATCTTACTCCTTCAGAATATATTGCTCCGCTTCATCAGCATTTTTTGCGAAAATGACATGAAATTATTTCGCTAATTCAGAATATCTTTAGCATTAAGCAGCAAAAACATGGGGGAAAGGAAAAAGGGAAAATAAACCAAGCACAGGTTAAGACATATACAAGGGTGAATGAGAGCACATTATGGGATAACTGAACTATGTAAATGACGTATTATTGTCTTGACATCCATAAGAAAATGCTTTTTAATCAGTATTTCCATTTCGCAAATTAAGTCACATGTCATGATATATCATTTTACTTCCTAATTGTATTTTTAAATGTTGATTTTTATGTGGGACCAGGAAGATATTAGGTGTTTCCATTCCTCTGGCGAAATAATCAACGCCAGAGCATTAAAATATTCTTAATCAGCGGGGACGTGTTTAGGGGTGGGTCCGGAATGCTGCCCCGAAAGTCAGATTTTTTTGGGTAAAATTTAGTTTATTCAAAATATATGTATTTTACACAAATTTCACACGCAGACAAACATCAGCCCTTCTCCCCCAAAGGTTCTGAGCTCCCCCGAAATCAACTTGTAAATTAATGCTTGGTTTCAAAATTGAAAAAGTGCGGAACTAAAAATGTTCTTAAGGACAATAATTCAAGAGTGAGAAAATTGTGAAAATAAAAATAATTAAAAAAACATCTGTCATATTTTCAAACATGTTCTGATCAGACTGTAGATAGTTTTTCATTTAATTCCAAGCTGTTTGATTTGTTTTTTGCCTATTAACAAGTAGACGGCTACATGCCCATTCTGCATGTAACTATAAAGACAGTATCAGATAAAAATATTCGACCTAATATCCCCGGGCGGTTAACCTTAAATGTTAAGGTTTAACTTTAACATTTAATGTTTAACATTAACATTAAATGTTAATGTTAAAAACTTAAGATTCTTTTCTTAGAAGCTTGTTTAGGACGTTAAAAACAATTCTATTCAAATATTCGTTTTCCACTTATATATACACCCTCCATTCCAAAAGAAACCGAACTTTTTAAAAAAACAAAAAAACAATGTACATTTTGGAACAAATCATTTTTATTAATCAATGTATTCCCCTTCTGCATCGATACACATATTTGCACGCTCCAACAAGTTGTCAAACGACTTCTCCATGTCCTGTATTGGAATGGTCTTTAGGACGGCGGTCGTCGCCTTCTCAATGGCTTCAATCGATGCGTGCAACTTTCCTTTCATCGCCAAATGCAGTTTCGGGAACAGATAGAAATCGCACGGAGCGAGATCTGGTGAATAGGGCGGATGATGCAAACGAATAATGTGATTTTTGACCAAAAATTCAGTTACAAGTCGCGAACGATGTGATGGTGCATTATCGTCCAAAGAGTCCAACTGCCGATTTCTCGATATTCGGGCCGAATACGACGAATTCTTGCCAGCAAACGCTTCATGACGCCCAAGTAAAACTCTCCAGTGACTGTCTGGCCGGGCTGAACAAATTCTTTGTGGATAATTCCGATAATCCGGTTCTGGGACGGCCTGATCTTTCGTCATCATCCAGCGTCTCTCTACCCGATTTGAATCGCCTGAACCACTCGTAAACTTGCGTACGGGATAGACACCCATCACCATATGCATTTTGTAGCATTTGGTGCGTTTCAGTAAAAGGTTTACCCAGTTTAACACAAAACTCAATTGCAGCTCGTTGTTTGAAACTCATTTTCCGACCGATGTACACAACACACTGACAGTTGAAACGCAATAACTTTGTTGCCGTGCATCCAAATGTCATGACATTTATACCAGTTGTCAATGAGGGACTACGCCATCTACCGGTAAAATATTACAACAGATGGCACTAGTGGTACTATTTGTTTTCAAAAGTTCGGTTTCTTTCGGAATGGAGGGTGTATATATATTTAAATTTTGCAGAATTTTTTTTATATTTTAGCGCAGTTCAGATTGTACACCTCATTCATTATCTCAGTTATTTGGTGCAACCGACAGGCAAGTAAATAAAATAAAATAATTCGAGCTGGCAATTTTAATAATTCTTTTTATATTTTTTTTCACGAATTCTGTTTCTGAATTATCACGCCAGTTGTTAATTATCACTGACCATGCGCAATGATCACATTTGGTCTGAATTGCGGTGTTGCCAAATTTAACTAGCAGAGCAAAATGCACATTTTTTCGAATTTTACTTAAGTACGAAAAGTAGTACTTCAGTTATAGTATTGAGCTCTTCCAGCGACAGACTTAAGTTCAAACTTTGCTGAGTGCAACTCGAACATACCTAAGTCCAACTCGGAAGTGTAGATTAAGATTTTTCTTGGGACTCACCCCTGGTCGATCCTTTCCTCATCTTCTACCTAACTCACCCCGACCTGAGACAAAGGTGCCAGAAGCTCAGAAATAAATTAAATTTGAAGCAAGTATTACGTATTTTAATTAGTCTGCTGATTTGTACTGCCAAATAGTCCTCTTTTATAGCCGAAAATATTTGTACTAATTATTCGCGGAGAGAATAGGTAGGGGCCTACGGTTACTGAATCTCAAAAACCCACTAATTATATAAATAGTTTTCCAACAGTTATAATATGAACTAGAACTACTCTGCCAGTATCACTCTACTGCACAGACATGAGGTAGTCTAAAATGGTGCTTTCAGGGTATCTACACTTATTTTTAAGTGGGGAACAAATTTCTGCCAGTTAGAAAGGGTATTCCTAAAGGGGTTACATGCGTAGGACCAACACGGCGTTGGACCAACACGGCGTTGAACCAACACGGCGTAGGACCAACACGGCGTTTGACCAACACGGCGTTGAACCAACACGGCGTA
>JAGDQP010022157.1:10120-30813 GCA_022664845.1 Lepisma saccharinum
GGGTCCACAACTAGAACATAGTTTGAGATACGAATATGAAATTTTGTACATCTGCACATATTTACCATATCTCCTTAACGGCAAAAGCTCATATTCCTATCTTTAACATCTTTTTTCTTACGGGGCCCCCAAATCGTCGATTTTGCCATAAACTCTTGTTCCTGTATAACATGCTTCTGGCAGTGCTGACGTTTTCTGACGCGAAGAACTTGGCTCATGCACTGCCGTGCATGTTGATTTACGTTTAAAATGGTTTCAAAATGTGTCATTTCATTCATTATTTATTTTTATACATCCCCAAGAATACTTTGAATTCAGTTAACTTTTTCGTGTGAAACAAGGTTTAGTTTATGTAGATGTGATATATGTAGGAACTGTATTGTAGGTAATGAACATTGTTGGGTGAGGTTCTCCCGTGAAACGATGTTTAGTGTATGCATTTTCTTGGTAAGAGATTTCGATATTTTTAAATTATGTTTACACTGTTAAATGTTTTAACATTTTAATGCATTTAAAGCATTAACATTGTTTTCCAACATTGTTATGTAAAGTTTGGTTTTAATTTTAATTTTAATTTAATTTTTAAGGCTTTTAGGTAACTTTAGCTAAGGATGGATGGATGATGATGGGATGAATTGGAGAAATAAAGAAGTGGGAGGAAACGGCAGAAGCCCGAGAAAACTCACTTACGCGGTGTTTGTTCACCACAGAGTCTACATAGGATGAGCATGGATTGAACTTCTACCCGTAGTACAAGAGGTGAGTGCTCTAGTATTGAATCACCAAATTTGGTTTGAATTCGTCGGTAGTTCCTACGTAATACACAAAAATTGTTTAATAACTGAGCACCGTTACCATAGAACGGTAAATATTCTCAATTTTAATGTCGCTTAAACCTAACATGCACTAGCACATGAAGTTTACGTGAAATCAGATCAATCGTTCCAACATACTGCTCTCGAATAAGCATGTTGTGTGAGATTATCGTTACTATGGAAACTGCATATCCTTTAACATTCTAATGAGGTTAAAGACAACGTTCTTTTTCATGCTCCCCCACCACTTTTTCGGTTGTTGAAAAGTATGGAAAAACGAAATAGAATATTGCAATTTAGGAAACTAAGTCCCATGATGCTTATGGAGCTCTGTGATACGAAGATAAAACGCTTTGTTTTAAGGAACTCTGTGTTTTAAAGAATTCAGTTCTAGTTGAGTAACTTGATAGTCAACGAATTACGGTGTCATAAGCTCTGCCGTTAAATAAGTGAGCTAGAATTGAATTCTTTAAAACACTTTTATCTTCGTATCACAGAGTTCCATAAGGACCATGGAGCCTACTTTCCAAAATTGTAATATTCTATTTCTCCCTTCCATAATTTTCAAAAATAAAAGTGGTGGGGAAGCGTGAGAATGTTTAGAAGCGCTTCATGAGGAACGTAAATAACAAAGGCAACGATGGCTAAGTAATAAAAGCGAAGCAAATACCAACCACTACAGTAACGCGAAACAAAACGGGGGTTCAGAAATAAAAAGCGAGAATATCTGACGCAGACGATTCCGAAGATAGAGGAAAACGGCAAGACAAATAACATACGAGACCTATACAAACGGGTAAACTCGTTAAGGAAAGACTATCAGTCTAGATTAGGGATGACTACAAATGAACGCGGAGATCTTCAAGCGGATCTGACTAAAATTATCGATGTGTGGAAAAATTATTTCGACAAATTTCTTAATGTACACAACAGAGAAAAAACAGAGGAATTTTAAATCTATACAGCAGAACCGTTGATACCCGAACCTAGCGAGATCAAGGTCGAAATGTCGGTAAATAAATTGAAAATTTTGAAATCACCAGGAATAGACAATATTCCAGACGATTTAATTAAAGCGGGAGAAACAGCACTAATCAAGGAACTACATCAATTGATAAGTGCTATATGGAGAAAGGAGAAGCTTTCAAAAGAATAGAAAACCGCAATAATAATCCCGGTTTATTAAAAAGGTGATAAATCGGACTGTGATAATTACTGAGGAATCTCATACATCTTATAATGTATTGAGTAATATCCAGACAACTCGCCTAAGTGTATACGTGGATGAAATAATAGGAAATCACCAATGTGGATTTAGAAGAAGTAGATCCACATTAGACCGATTTTCGCCTTTAGACAAATTTTAGAGAAGAAATGGGAACACAGTGGGACTGTTCACCAGTTATTCGTTGATTTTAAGAAAGCATATGACTCTATCAAAAGGGAAAAATTATACAATATCCTGGTACAATTTGGAATTCCGAAAAAAAAAAGTGTTCAACTAGTGAGAATGTATCCCAGCGACCCCATAAGCAGAGTACCGATAGGTAATATAATATGCCAGACAGTTTCAAGATTCGCAACGGATTGAAACAAAGTGATGCCTTGTCACCATTACTGTTTAACTTTGCGTTAGAATCTGCGATAAAAGAGGACAAAAAGAGTCTAACATTGAATGGCTTGAATCAACTGTTCGTATAAGCGGGTGATGTAGATTTAATAGGGGACGATATAGATGTGCTACAAAGTAAGAACGATGTCTTAGTAGAAGCGTGCAATGAGATAGGTCTACAGGTAAACATAGAGAAAACAAAATACATGATAACAAGCCAAAACATTGAGATTGAAGAAACGAGATACATAACAATTAAGAATAAGAACATAGAGAAAGTAAAAAATACTACTTAAGAGAATATATATCAAGCAAAAACGAAGTCATGGAAGAAATAGAAAACCGTTTAGCATCATGCTACGCTTTTTTCTACTTACAAGGGAGGGTCACGATATACAGTCGCTGAGTTCCTAATCAAACATAGCGCATCTAATAGAAAATGGTGAGATATGAAGAATACAAAAATGTATGGTGCGATGGACAAGGGAGAGTGGAGCTACGAGACGAGAAACCTCGAAATTCACAGAAGTTAAATAAAGGAAATATCCACGCTGATTCAGAATAAAGCACGCTACTTTCCGGAGGTGATTCCTGACATCGATAGAAGTAAAACAGTTCCTATGAACATGGATGAAATTCAGCTTCATTTTGGAGATACAGCGTTTCTAACTTTGAACCCAAAGTTGACGCCTAGCAATGAGAAGAAACGAAATTCTCAGTAAGTCAGAAACGACTCATTGAATGAAAATTGCGTTTACGGAAATTTGTTTCTAGCAACATGGTGGACATCAGGAGTGAAAACACGCTGTCACCGGTTTGTCAGTGTTGCCAACCAGGTATAACATTTACATTCTTCAAATTGCACTACATCGTGTTATTGGATATTTGACATATAGTGATGATATAGAACAACACACTACAAGCATTCACCACAATGTTGCAAACTATGAATGAGACAGGAAAGTTTTAGTAAAATTTTACTAACTACGGGTCAGTCCATCTTAAATCATCTAGCTTGGTTGCTCAAACTTTTTTAAAAAATATTTTTTAATATTTATATTCAAAACTGGTGTTCTTTCATTTTAGCCCCAGCGATCAATTAATGGCCGCCATTTTTGCGATCGTTTAAAAGAAATGTATTATTTCGTACTGCTTTATCAGAGGACATTCAAACAAAAACAGTTCTTCCTTTAGAGACTGCTTGATAATTCTAGTCCTCTGCGTGTAAAACCTAAAACATAATTAACCTGTTCAAAATGGTACCCAAATATGATTGTCGAAACAAATTAAATTCCAGTTTTAATGGTGCTTTTTCGAAGAAATTGAAATGTGAACGTTGATATTTTTTATATTGTTACACATCAAAGTGTATTGAACGTATACAAAATATGAAGGCTGCTATGTGATTCCTTAATTTTTAGGAATTTTTGAAAATCCAAAATTTCGTATTTTATGGGTATTGGAGGCTCTGGTGGCACAAAATATATTTTTTTCACATGTTATACAATTATATAAGGAGAACATATGGTAGAAATTTCAACTTTGATATTTGAGTTTGAACAGATTATTTATTTGAAAATTGGGGATTAATAAAGCTTGAGCGAGCTTTGGTAATATCATTGAGTAAATATCTCCGAGCTTTGGTAATATCTTTGGAGATATTTACTCAATGGTAATATGTTTACCAAACCGTGTGCGAGTATTATTTATCCCCAATTTGCAATTCTGGAACTCTGTTCAAATTCAAGTATCAAGGTTCAAATTTCTCCCGTAGTTTCTCCTTACAAGAGTACATTGCGTGTGGAAATCTTATATTTCTATCTGGTCTGACCTCCAAAGCTTGCGCGAACTTTATTAATCCCGAATTTTCAAATCAATAGTCCTTTCAAACTCAAGTATCAAAGTTGAAATTTATACCATATGTTCTCCTTATTTATCATGTGAAAACATTGATTTTTATATTTTTTCCCACCACAGATATAGGATAAGGATAAGGATATAGGATTTTTACATTTTATCCCACCACCTATTTAATTTTAGGCCTTAAATACGCATAAAATAGAAAGTTTTCTATATTCAAAAATTCATAAAAATTATGGAGACATAATACTTCATACAGACTTCATAGTTTGTACACATTCAATACATTTTGATGTGTGATAGTACGAAAAAAATCAACGTTAACATCCGTGCGAAAAACACCCTTTAAACTGGAATTTATTCTGTTTTGACAATCACATTTAGATTCGATTTTGACTACTTCAGTTACGTTTTAGGTTTTCCGTGCAGAGGACTAAAATTACCAAGCAGACTTTAAAGGAAGAAATTGTTTGTGTTTGAATGTCCTATGCATGATAAAGCAGTACGGAGATATTACATTTTTTGTAAACGACTGCAAAAATGTCGGCCATTGATTAATCGATGGGGCTAAAATGAAAGAACAGCAGTTTTGAAATATTATTATGTAAGGAATATAAGTATTAAAATATATATATATATTTTTTTAAAGAGATCGAGCAACCAAACGGGATGATTTAAGATGGACTGACTGACCTGTATTTTCTATAAGATCGCCAGAACCTTTCTGTCTCATTCATAGTTTGCAACATTGTGGTGAATGCTTGTAGTGTGTTGTTCTATATCATCACTATATGTCAAATATCCAATAACACGATGTAGTGCAATTTGAAGAATGTAAATGTTATACCTGGTTGGCAACACTGACAAACCGGTGACAGCGTGTTTTCACTCCTGATGTCCACCATGTTGCTAGAAACAAATTTCCGTAAACGCAATTTTCATTCAATGAGTCGTTTCTGACTTACTGAGAATTTCGTTTCTTCTCATTGCTAGGCGTCAACTTTGGCCTCAAAGTTAGAAACGCTGTATCTCCAAAATGAAGCTGAATTTCACCCATGTTCATAGAAACTGTTTTACTTCTATCGATGTCAGGAATCACCTCCGGAAAGTAGCGTGCTTTATTCTGAATCAGCGTGGATATTTCCTTTATTTAACTTCTGTGAATTTCGAGGTTTCTCGTCCCGTAGCTCCACTCCCCTTTGTCCATCGCACCTTATTTTTTTTGTATTCTTCATATCTCACCATTCTCTATCAGATGCAATATGTTTGATTCGGAATCCTGTGACAACATATCGTGACCCTCCCTTGTCAGTCCAGATGCTCCTAACCTCGTGATTAATTATCAAGAAGATTGAAATTAAAAATATACAGAACGGTTATACTGCCGATAATATTTTACGGTTGCGAAAGTTGGAGTACGACCCTAGCAGATGAACATAAATTACGAGTCTTTGAAAATAAGGTTTTCAGAAAGATATACGGGCCGAAACGGGACGAGATGACTGCTGTGGTTGGTAAACCGGAAGGAAAGAGACAGTTGTGAAGACCGAAACGCCGTTGGGGAGATAATATTAGAAGGGATCTTCGAGAAGTTATGAAAACTGGTTTGATCTTGCTTAGGATAGAATCCTATAGAGAACGTTTGTTACTGCGGCGATGAACTTTCGAGTTCCGTAAGTCATAGAGTAAGTAAGCAAGAGTTTCTTTACCATGGAAACGATAATAACGATACTTTGGATGGCTGGAACATGGAGTTTTGTCCACTCTATCAGAATATCGAGTTTGGATTAATTGGTCCAACCGTTCTTGCGTAATTCATGAAAATTCGTTTATTTTTGGTACTGTTAGCATGGAAACGGTACAAATTATCGTCAACCTCTACCCCTATAGATCTTCTCCGCCTCAACCACTATCCCTGAATAAAAATTGGTGATCATCGGTCCAGAAACTTCGGAGTTCCATTTAAAAAATGTACAGAGTGAACGTATCTCTCGCTCAATAAATTATAAAACAAGTAAATTATAGCAATGTACTGAAAGAAAGTTATGTGAATATGCTTTCTTCCTCTCAGATAAAAGGAAGTTAGAATTTTTAACTTGCTGTAATTATTTTAGTGTATTATGGGGATGGATACGGAAGTTCAAATGTACTTTCCTTTTCATTTAATAAAATTGTTTGTGAAAATTCTTTAACGATAATCTGTTATTGGAACTTCTCTTTAAACTATAACATTATAACGATTTTTTAAAAATCTATCCCATTTTGAAAATCAAAATAGTCGTAAAGTGACACGAACTCTAAATATTGTCCACAACAGAAAATTGTACCGACAACGACAACAACAAACAACTAAATTTGAATTACAATAATAATGATAATAATAAGCAGTGGTTACATATAGGAGAACTTTAGAATACCAGCAATACTTATTTTACTTTCAAAGTGTGAAACAGGATGTACAGAATTCAATGTTCAATAATTTTGGTACAAAAGTATTTTGTTTTCGTAACTGAAAAACTACGCGAATTATTGTTATATTTTCAATAAGACTAAAGGTAGAATTCAAAATAAGTTTCACAAAAACGTATTTTCGAAATGATTGTGTTTCATAAAGCAAGTGTGTTTAGTTCAAAAATGCAAGTCTACTGAAGGAAGGTATTAAGACCAAACGAATTAAAACGTATTTATCAATCATTGTTACATTTCACACAAAGCATAGAGATCGACTCCTGAATTTTCTCCTGTTAGTTGCAGTTTTCTTATGTTTAACATTCATTTACTTGCCGACTTATTCAGAGCGAATGCCTAGCCTTCCATTGTAGCTAGTGAATTTTGGTAAATGATTCTCGTAAATATGGCTTGTCAACGTCATATTCTTGATGATAATTTGAGTTTATTAATTTCTACTATACATGAGTTTTAGTACCATTGCCTGTAGAAATATTAGTATATTTCTGCAAAACCATACAATTCTTATACGAGCCATGTACGATTTTTCATTAGGCTGGAAAATTTTAACAATCGATTGCTCTTTTCTACATTGCCCTTATTTTTTAACACGTTTTTATTAACTCGCTTTCTTGTCCGTCTGTTCGATACAAAATATGACAAAATAACAGGAAATCAACTAGCTTTCTTCTCTGTCTGTTCGGTACAAATTTTTCGATCGATTTTAAACTAACTTCCCGATGAGTTAGAGACTTGAAACTTTAAACATAGCTCAGAACTGGATGACAATGCAATGTTAATTATAACATTTTGAAAAAGTCGCCATCTTGGATCCAAAATAGCCGCGAAACCCAGTGTTCTATAGAATACACAGCCTAAACGGCTACAGCAATAGAAACGAAATTTGGTATAAGGGTACACTATCACTAATAGATTACGAAAATATTACCAAACGTTTCCAAAGACGCCACCTTGGATACAAAATGGTGGACACAAAAATGCATTTTTCACAGCTGGAAAAATGAAATTTGGTATAAAGGTACATGACCACTAGTGGGTTACGAAAATATTACAAAATGTTGAAAAAACCGCCATCTTAGATCAAAAATGGCCTCCAAACACGTCGTTGTATAGAATACACAGCCTAAACCGCTGGGACTAGCGAAGTGAAATTTGGTATGAAGCTACACTATTACTAGTAGGTTACGAAAGTATTGCCAAATTTCTCCAAAGACGCCATCTCGGATCCAGCATGGGGGACAGTAGAAGTGTAACGCAGATTCATGGATTTTATGCATGACTAAAAGAGAAAGCAAGGGGGTGCGCTCATAAGTAATTTACTTCCTTGAGGTCATTGATTCCCACGTAAGGATACTGCTTTAATGACGTGAGCTAGAGGGTATTGACCTAACTTAAAGGTTATTGACCGTTCTAATTCCTTCGATGCTGAGTAATGCCGATTCATGGATTTTATGCATAACTAAAAGACAAAGTATGGGGGCGTACTCTTAGTAATGCTCCAGCCACGTAAGCTAGAGGGTATTATTGACCTAACCTAAAGGTTATTGACCGTTCTAGATCTTTAGATGCTGACGCAACCTACGTATATTTTCCGGCACGTGGTGTTAGTGTAGTAATGCTCGACCACGTCGTTAAAGTCTAGAGGAACCTAAAGATCATTGCCCGCTGAAGGGTTTATTTATCATGGGGTGGTCATATTATGTCATTATGCTTTTGTGAGTGCTGACGCAACTTTTTCATATTAATGTTTAGGTATTATGCTACGTGGGAACTGTTTTATTTATGGAAAATATTACACTGTTTAACGTGAAGACGGAGCTCAACTTGCCCTGTGTGCATGCTGGATTACAACACTTGGAGAACTTATTGCTTCTGTTACTGTTAGGAAATTTGGAACACGATTTGCGCATGCGCAGTTTAGGAAAGGTGAATGACCTTCTTTCCAGGAAGTTCTAGTACATTCTTTACAGACCTTTTATTTTTGCCTTAGAACATGAACTTTCGTTTCACGCCTTTTATTTTTATCTCGGAAGATGCTAGAACATGAACTTTCTAGAACTTCAATAGAAAGTAGGTCATTCATTATGTTTGCATAAATTGCTTGTTTTCAGTTGTGTTTCAGCCATGACAGAAAACAGTAGTGTTGAGGAAACTGCAGTGGAGAAGCCCTCTTGTGGATGCCGTACGAAATGGGTAGATCAGCCGTGCACACTAAATTCCATTCGAAATTGGGATACGAAATTCTTCTTTGTTCTTCATGCAGATTGGGGAAGAAGGAGAGAAGTAAACATGAGTGTATGGGGTATTTAATTCCTGGATTTCCGTTAAGTGAAGAGAATCGTTTACAATATTTAAATTATAGTGTTTATCGACTGCTAGTAAATTCGAAGAATATCGATGAGATATTTAAATTATATATAAATACACATCATGGAGGAAACCATTTAAAATCGAACTTTGAATATGGTCTTCGTTATCTTCTGGGAAACAGAATAGTGAACTCCCTGAAGAAATACTAATAAAGGACAGATTTGGTGCACGTGAGTAGCTGATTGAACGAAGTGTAAGAGATAATATAATTTAAGAGTGTGATGAATTTAGAAAAAGAATTTTGGTGTGATCAGTCTTACTGCATAGACAATCTTATTTCTACTGCAGAAGAAATCGAACGTGTTGCATTATCATTAACAGACTTTGAATGTAGTTGTCCCACATCACCAGTAGTGAATCACATTGGAAGTGGAAATGAATCTTTATCACAAGAGAAAACAGTGAAGAGTAAACCTTTAAGGGATTCTTCACACACTCGTGGGAAATATTGTGAACCTAAAGTTACATTTTCTGCTAGTAGTGAAAGTAATTCACATAGTGAGATTGAATGTAAAACGGAATCTACAGTGACTGTGAAAGATTCTTATGAAGTAAGTGAAAATGTTCATGAAACTGTTTCTTGTGAAAGTGATGAAAACTCTGTTACTTCGCCTTGTCAGTGCGGGAATAATATTATTGAGAAATTATGTAGCTGGGAAGCTATACATAATTGGAGTAATATTGAAAGTTTCCTTGTGTGCTTTTTAACATAGCTAATCAGTTAGTACATGCTTGTCTTAGCTGGGATTTAAAAGAAGAGGAGCGTGTTGAATATTTGAAAGATAGTACTTGTAACGCAGTGCTTGAACCAAATAAATTTATACAGATTTATATACAATATTTAAAGAAACATGAAAATCCTAGTGTAATGATTTTTGAATGTGGTTTACGGAACTTACTTCGGGGAAAGACGGGGGAGGTAAGAGACAAACTTATTTCAAACGATATTTTATATGGTCCTGAAATGTTGTGAATACAAGAGGAGAAAAAGATGGCAGAGTGTACCCATCGCAGTGGAGATATTTCAGACTACTGCGTTTTAGAAACTGTGAAATCTTATTTAAAAGTAAACCCGATTAAGTGTAGTGGTTGTACTTTAAATATTACACATGAATGTTTTTATGTGTGGAACACAGGATCAAGTAAATGATCATAAAACATTTGTGGAATATTATGAGATATAAGAATGGTGACCATTCTACGATTTCAATGAAAACATTTTTTAAGAAATGTAAATTACTTATTCATGACACTGAATTTGTGGCACTGTTAATTCCCACAATTATTGAAGAACATTTTTAGTGAAAAGTCTAGGTTGTCTAGAAAAGTCTATAATAAGAATCATAATTTTGTTGAAAATTTTTATGTATTGTATGTGTGTAACTGTACAGTTTACACAAACATATAACGGTGATAACTGGACATGCTATTGTTATCCATAACTTTGTATTTTTTCTTCAGAACTAGTTTCAAAGAAAATATATTTTTTTACCTAGTAGCGAGTTGCGTTCTAGGTGACTGTTTTAATAGTCGAAATGGTTATGGTAATTATGACAACATTGCACAACTTTTTTTGCGCAATTTCCCATTCTCTCACCAGTTCATTAAGGCTTTATCTGTGTTAACAGATAAGAAATAGAAAAATCTGCGCAATTTCGGTACACCCTTTTGACTTAAGGAGAAATTCATCATGTTGTCAAGGTGAAAGTAAATTAAAAATAAGCCGATACGTGTGCCGGCATAATTTCGTATAGGAATCCGGTCGCCTGCGAGAAAGTGAAGAATTTACGCTGAGGATGGTGAATTGTGGGACACTTGCGCACACTTCTCTGACTGCATGACCAGTCGGCCGCACTATGCGCAGAAACAGAAACAGAAAGTTTGGGAAATCAGGGCCCCAGACAGTCCTACCCTGAGGAGTGACTGCTCTCCAACTTCTACTAGCGATCTCCGCATGCACGCATGCAACTAAAGCCTCTGTCGCGAGTGTGGATGCTACGGTTTCCATCTTGACGAAGACATTTATCGCGAATAGGTTTGTGTATAGAGATGAAAGAAAACGAAATAAGACGACAGGAAAGCGCACTATGCGCTACTCAAACAGATAAATATGTGCGTGCGATGATGACGATACTTCGATATAAGATCGGGACCAAAACTGGTATGCTAGATCAAGACCAGGGTAGGATATGCAAGTCCAAGAACATAGTAGTCTTGGTCTTGGGCTTGTTTTGCTCATCACTACTGTTTCATAGCCACCATAAATAATATCTTGATAAAAATTACTTAAAAGCAGCGCGGACAAATTTGACCCCTCTCCTTGACCCCTCACGTAGCAGATGCGAGCATGGTATTTCTAGGGTAAAACATCATGTTTCGGTGCAGCCAGCAATGTGTGTGTACATTTTACCCACGCTGTTTTATTTCCCCTGTAATATAATTTCACCTTACCAACTTACCTGCAAAATACTTTACAGCTCCAGTAATATCTCTCTTCTCCAGGTGAATATATATATACAACTCTGTTTCTTCGAGCATCCTAGTTGATATCAGTGATGGAATTTATACCGTGAAAATATTTATTGTTTTTCTTCCAGGTTTCTTCCCGGTTTTTTTGCCCCCTGTTTGAGAAAAAATTCTTTTTGTTTTGCATATTCAACTACCTTCGTTTCGCTATTTGCAAGTTGGTGAGATTTTTTAAATGAACCAATGTATCAAAGTATCTATCTTACTTTGATAGATTTGGAAGCATCTTATTTTCTTCTTCTATTGTTGTTCTTTTCAAATTTTCCACTGTTCGGTATATATATTACAAAAAACAATACGGCTTGAAATTTTATTGCAAAATTTCTCAATGAGGATTCCCCTATTTTTTGTAATATGAACGAATGACATCAATTATACACATATTTTAACTAAAATTAAATGAAGTTTTTTCAACATCACTGTTTACATTTAAAATTTAAGGACAATTCTTTATTACATTTCAATGTAGCTACATAAAAGATACATGCCATCATTGGAATTCTATTGTTAATCAGTACAAAAATTAATATTTATTTTTTAAACTTCTTTATATTTCACATGAACTACTACGAGAAGTAGCATGAACATCGATTAGTGGAGTGTATCTATGAATTAGTTCAAACAACCTTTATAGGTTTCTGGAGTGCAAATTGATCGACTACCGTGCTGAAGTCAATTTTTGAGATATCTCATTTTCAATTAATAACAATGCTTAACCCTCAATTGTTCTTGGCTCATTGAGCTACAAAGATTTTAATTATCTGTAACCTCAAAAAGGACCTTACTGTTTAAACGTTGTTGTTAAGTTTACGAAAAAGGAAGCTAAAGAAAGAGATGAGATACAGTTGTGAGAACTAGAAGGAAAAATACAGGAGTAAAGAAAGAAAACAAAGGCGGAAAAGAGAAGAAAGAAAACAACGATTGAAGAGTTATATGAAAAAATAACAAATATATTTACGAAAAGAACCAAATTACTGTTTAGGTCTACTTGATTGAGTAACAATATTATTATTATTATTATTCTGCGTTCCCCCAAAGCCAATTTCATTGCCACCGGGGACCACTTTTCCTCTGGCGTATAAATAGAGAGGACTGAAGTATCCACGAGAACTGAGTCAGATTACAGCACTAAATTCTTTAATTTCTTAATAATCCTTTGTTCAGTTCTCAAAGCAGAAATTACTGTAAGTGCGACTGGGTTTTTCGGGGCCCTTATGGCCGGAGGCCCCGGGCCACTGCCTAGTTAAGCCTTACGGCACTGTATGAAACCTAAAGTAAAACCAGTACCTTTGGCAACCCTGCCATGTGCCTGACGTCACTTCTAAACAAAAAATTAGTTCGTAACTTTGCCGCAAACACAGATTAATCAAACTAATAATACTTCAATTTAATGACATTGTTTACTAGCTACTGGGTTCAATGACAATAAGTATATAGGTGTTTAAGAACACAGCATATAGGTTTTTAAATATAATAAAAAGTATAAGTGTCAGTATAAGAGAAAAAAATATTTTTCGTAAAGTTTTTAAGTAAAAACCCAAATTTGGGGAAGGAAAAAACTGTTTGGGAAAAAAACGGAAAAAATCTTATAAACTCAAAGGGATTTATTGATTTTTTTCACCTTTCCATCTAGTTGGGATGCGCGTGCTTCGTGCGACATGGCGATGTATGTACTGCATTTATGCTATTCGTACTAACATCACTTGTGCCACATACCAGTGTAGGCCAAAGCAATCTTCGCGTCGTAGAACACCCGTTTGCAACATAGGGTTTAAATTGGAATGACGGATGCCGGGAGAGAACAAGTGAGCAGTAGTTGTACACCTTGCACGGGAAGGTTCATAATCGCACGGGCCACCTTACGGCAATCGATAGATTTTTCTCTTGCAAATAGCAATGTTCGATCAAACGCCGAAATACGTATCGGCTTATTTTCAATTTACTTTCTCCTTGACAACATACTGAATTTCTCTTATAAGTCAAACTATTGATAATCCATGCAGGCTAAGCCCTCTATTCTAGAAAATAATATTTTTCTACGTTAACGTGTGCCTATATGGACGAATGCCGGGACACGTTCCTCTTTATTTTCGATGTACTTTCGCCCTGTATGTGTTTGGTTGCGAAGTGGATATACATTTTGGCGATGTCTCCTTGTAAGAAGCAAAAGGATAAAAGGGCATGGGAGCTGTGTTAGAGAAAATCGAACTCAAAGTTTTAATAACATTACAACGGATTTTAAAGTGTCTCTGGAAAATATGAACAGCTTGAATTGCAAATGATACCCTGTTTTCCCTTGTATCTCTTAGCCTCCCAAAACGTGTACTTATATCTCTTTACTTTATATGAAATGCTGAAATATTTCAAAGTACATGAGAGTGAAGTGCGATAGTCCAGATAAACTTAATTCAGTCCTTCGATGAAAAAATAAACCAATACACGTCAATTACTTTTAAATTAGCACACTTTAAATTAAATGGAATTAAGTTGAATTTCCAATGCTTTGTTTAAAAATTTCCTTATTCATTGAATTTGACTTTTTATTTATGGTCTTTAGGTATCTAAGGATCAGCCTGGGAGAAACGAGGAGAAAGGATGCAGGAAGGTGTCAGTCAGGCCAGAAGTTGAATGTACCATCCCATCATTTGTCTGGTATGACTGAGGAAACCTCAGTCAGGATATCGTTATTCATAAATTCAATTTCAGCTCTAATATTCTTCCTATTAATGCTACGTTTCGGTTTCTTATAAAAATTAAGATAAGTTATACAAATAAATGAACGGAAGTAAATACACGGAATTTTATCGCGTTTACTTAATCGTCTTTACAATATAATCAGATCATTCAACTTAATTATTGAGACAGAAAAGTGTCCTATAACAAGGAAAATATATGCGGATGCGAATTTTTATGAAACTTTGCGCATAAAAACTTTGCTGCAGTATAAAAATATTTTGTCATTTTCTGTGGAATAAATTTGTTATAAGACTAGAACTATTTTAAGTTTATAGCTCCGTATGACAGAGCACATTTAAATGTGCACCTGGGTCTAATACTTTTGCAGTTACTTTCACCTCTTTACTACTCTTCCTGACATCACCTGCTTTCTCCAATGGGTTACAGGTTTTTTCTCTCTTCTTGTCTTCCGGTTCATATAAATAATCTAAAGCAGAAACTGCTGAATTTGTTTGGCCTTCTTCTCCAACACTTTCACTGTTTCAATCTCTTGAAAACAATGAAATTTTCTGAAATCAGGATGAGCGTGTGAAAGAATAAACTCAACTCTCATTTTTTCTGGTGGTGGGTTTCTCATTTTAGAGTAATAGCCATTTCTTCTAGTGAAGTGGGCTAAGGATTCATCCACTCCCTGGTATGAAATTTGGAGTTTTCTTTCCTGTTCCAATTCTTAATTTAGAGAGCAAAATTCTTCTAGAAATGCTGCCCTCAACGTTTGCATCGATTCAAATGGTCTGGAGAACACTGCCCAATCTCTGGCTGATTCCCTAAGAGCTTTGTGTAGAATATACTTAAGAATTTGTTCCTCTGTTGCATCCTTTTCCTTCGCATAATCTGCAATTTCCTCTAAGAATTTGTAGGGGTCTTCCTCTTTCCCTTCTCCTGTGAAGATAGGTAATTCCAGTTTGAAGCCTTCTACTACAAATTCTTCTTCTTCTTCGTTTCTGATGCCTGAAGTTTGGGTACTACTTGTACTCTGTTGACCACTGTTCGTAGCCCCTGAAGATTCTCTTGTAAACTCTGTCATCTGCTGTATCTTCTCTAGCAATTGTTCTTCCGTCATATCTGTACTTCTGCTGGTTTCTGTTCCCAATGCTGCGTATAATCTTTTCTTGAATTCGCTTAAATCGTAGGACATTTCTCTACTTTCGGACCTGAACCTAATAAATTAAAAAAAACTTTAATGCAGAATTCTTTCTCTAATGTAATGGCTTTCCAGTCTACTATCCAGTGATATCACTTTATCACTTATCATCTTCAATTAGAACTGAACTATATCTTATTTAAAAACTGTACGTAACTTCACTCGAGATTCAATATATACTAATAAATTTTCAAGTTCGAGTGACATGAAAACTGTAGTACCCTGTTCGGAAGCCACTTATGTTAGGTTAAGCTTTTTTTCTCTATATTTATTGTCATTAGAGATATATAGCGCCACTTTTGTAATTACTTCTTTTAATAAAAATGGAAGTCTCAGTGCTGTATGTAATTACTGTTTGTATTACGCAACGAACTCAATGACTTAAATGGTTTTAATAACCTAACGGATTTTCCAAAACAAAGGTGCCTCAGTGAATACTCACTATACGCCTCGGACTTAGCACCCATAAATTACTTCAATAAACCAATTAAATTCCAGATCCGTACGGCCAGTTACTAAGTTTTTAAATGCATGTTCCACCTTTGAAAAATTTAATTTCCAATATGCCGGAAGTAGACTCTATGAATCGTAAAGGAAAGCTTTGATCATTTTAACAGAAAACTCACGTATCCATTAATAATAATAATAATCATATATATATATATATATATTGTATAATATCTTTGAATACATTCGACGTCTCGTAGGCTGATAGTGGATCGTTACCATTCAGGGATCTTTACAGACTTATGATTATTCAAATTCAAATCAGGTTCGCTTCGCACCCGGTTAACGGTAATCAAGATCATTTATACGCTATACTCAAGCAAAGATCACAGGAGAGTCCTATTTGCATTAATGAACAGTCTCCAACCCACGTGTAAACGTAAAATAACCTATCCACGTCCCTTCGAGACCGACGCATCGTCACGTAAGTGCAATGTAATGTTCAAGACATTTGACGTTTAATCTCCTGTGTCTATGTAACTAGGTTGCCACAAGTCCCCACCCTTACTTTTAGAAATTTAGAGCAAACAAATTTTAAGTCGAAATCTTTCACATTGTTCCAAAACCGTCGCGACTTAGTCGGATATCAATGTTACGGATTTTCACTTAAAGACCTATGGCAAACAACTGTAATAAATAATCATTCAAAATTATTTCAAGTCGGTAGAAAGTTTTCTCAAAATTTACTATTCCCACGCAGCATAATTTTAAAGTTAAAACTGTCTCCGAAAATTACAAGTTCCAACCAACATAGAAAAGCGCAGCAGAATTTCAAATTTTTAATTCGTTTCTCAAGACTTAGAAATAATGACTAGCAGTATCCCAGCAGCATTCTCCGCCATCTGAATAAGTCGACGAATATATTAGAAATGCCATCTTGAGCTGAAAATCCATAGGGCTTATATACCTGCGGTCGCTAAACTAAAGACCCCTGGTGGTAAAAGTCCACTTATACACATTTTGCTTCCTCTCTCCAGCAAGGCCGTGTCTTCTCTTAGTCTGCAAAGCACAAGAAAAAAACACATAAAAACAAGGAAATAGCATCTCTACCTCCCGCCGCGCTGCCGACTCTCCGCTCACTGTGTATTGTCTAGGCAGCTTTCGCCTGCTTGCCAGACCTGAATTTAGCTCTTCTTTTCCTGGTCGAGAGCTCTTCTAGTGTCCTTTACAAATTAACATTGGAAAATATCTGAAAATGCAGCCAAGCTGTTTATCGAATATTCAAGATTTAAAAACATATTTCATTATACATAATAAAGTTGTTCACACAAGTTTATATATATATATACAATAAGGTAAATATGGATTAAATTTATAAATACCTCTATTTTATATATATCTGGTCTATTTTCTCATATCTGAGCCCAAAATATCTAACCTAATATTATAAAAATGGTTCACTCAGAATACAATTCAATTATGTACACTACGGTTCATAAAAAAATCGATGCATACTTCGATACACAAAAACTCTGACTTTTTTCGGCTAAAGTTCATGTCTTCTTTGATTGTCCTAAACCGTAATTTTGGGGACCTACAGTTTCATGTGTATAATCCTTTATATTCTGTCAAATGATACAGTAAATAGTGTTGTAGGGATGTCAGTGATGCAAACTTTATTTTTAATGGCAATATATTAAATTACTTTCGGAATGGGAGTAAAAAAATAATAATAGTGCTCATATGTAATAGTGCTCAGTGTGTTTCCTGTGCAATAAAACATATCGTATTAAAATGGAAGATAATGAGATACATAAGATTTGTTTCAGTGTTTTAAAGTATTTATTTAATCATTTAGTAGAAGATAAGATAAAATAAAATTGATTATATGGGCGGTAACAGAGCTATGGCTTATGCCCGTATCGCATAATTTAGTAGAAATGCACAATGTTGTTTTCACAGACTTTTCTTTAGTTCACAATGGTTGAACGATATACCTACACATTCCATATTTGAACGTTCTTATTCTTGTCACTTCTCTTAAAGTAACATTGATAAAACTGGTTCATATAATTGTAGTAACGTGTTGGGAGTAATATTAATAAAACGACGATATTTTAGACCACAAATTATTTTTAACCAAGTATTCTGCACCAAGAGAATTTTACAATTCTGACGAAACTGCAAATGCGCCTAATTCTATTTTCAAAATAGTGTCACTTGCATCCCTTTACTTCTAAGCTCCTCGAATACGGTTAACGTAGCTTGAAACGGTCACGTCAAAGTATCCTGTAATGAGAGGGTATAAAGACCTTTTATAACAAATGATGGAATGAAAACATTATAATCCGAAACAGACTTGGATTGTCATACTCCAGTAACTCAATATTTTTAAGGTCTAGAACGTTGTAGAAGCATGGAAAGTTTTATTTGAAGTCAAATGCTTGGAAGAACATGACATCTTGCTTAATAGGTCTGATACCTCTATTTTTTTAGAGTACGTGAAGGATCTGATTTATTCAGATACTAATGCGTGTAAAGGAAATCTGGTCGCACACATTGCAGAAGCTTCAGAATTCATTCGAGCAACATAAGTAATCTAGTATATCCGCCAGTTGCTGACCTGTAGAAGTAGACTTTGTACTAATGAACAATCTTGAGGGTTTATTGTAAAATGTAATTTAATAAAAACTATTGCATTGAGTTAAAATGTGCTTAATATACTCCTGGAAAGTCCACTAATTTATTTTGCCCTTTCAATACCATATTCACATCTACACTATTGTGTACGGATTTATAGTGTCGCCCTTTGGACTTACGTGTTGCATCATCTAGAGTCCTACAACATTAATTATTAATTTCCGTCCCCTTGGTTTCTATAAATTTAGTGTATGTATGTTAGATATTGTTAATAGAAAGATCGATCCTAGATAGAGATGGTAATATAACATTTAATAAATGCACTTACCAATCTAGCATAGACTATGTTAGATTAACCTGCGTTAGTAACAATGTAACACAGTTTCCAAGCTTTTATTAAAGGACAATGCTAGCTGTATTTTCTGATTCAAAGATCAACCAGTTTGGAAGCACATAACTTCACAAATATTTTACAAATATCGTAACACAGTTTCCCGTGAACAGTATACCTCATCCTACCCAAATATTCCTAAAGGATTTTCCATGTACAATTATTTCATATCGTAGTTGATATAAATATTGTGCACAACAGTAGATGAGTACGACAAATTTGTTGTTTTACGTGGCAACACCGCAGGTTAAAGTCCAGGTCAGTGAAAAAGAAAAAAAAGAAGAAAAAAAGAAAAAAGAAAGAAAAGTTTTTTTTACTATGCATATTAAATTGAACCTGTAAGAAAGGACTTGGCAGGACAGGATGAGGTGATAGTGCTAGGAGAGTTACATAATGGGAAGGCTAAACCTATGACATTTATTTTTGATGGGGGTACTATACATATTGGGAAGGCGGGACTTATTGTACAGAAAACAACAAAAACTGTGTCCGACGCAAAGGACGTGTTCACGGTGAAGTCATACTATTACGAGGTTAACACATTTTATTTTATTAAGTTGATATGCATATTGGGAAGACTGGACTTGTCGCAAAGGACCTGCCCCGATGATCTGCTAATATTAGGAGGTTATCATATATTTTATTTTGAATATTTATTATGAAGTTCAGGCTTTTTAATATGAAGAATATTATTCTTCATATATAAAGTTTTGTGAAGGTGAAATTACAGACCGATTTAGAAAACGACTGAACAGGAAGGAAAGAGGTTTAAAACTGAAGTAATCTTTTCTCTGATTTGCACACGAACTATCATACTCATTTTGAAATCGTTCCAAGTTAAAGCCTAGGCTGATGCAATGTTGAGATTAATCAACTATGGCATGTTAACAGCGAGCGTAGAATCTGATGAAAGAAGTGAAGGAAATGAGATCAGAAAACTTTGTATGTTACTTGTTTTGAAACCATTGTAGTTTATTTTCTGGCTTAGTTAAATATATGATAAACTAGAGCTAATATACAGAAGATTAAATTCACGTGAAGAAATGACGCTTGTGTATAATCTTCTTTAAAGATTGAAACATTGTCTTAACTATTATTTGATGAAAGCGGTACTCAAACTCGTGACGTCTGATGAAAATGTAAATAGCTCAGTGAAGGACTGCTCACTATCTGTGTAAATGATACATAGTGTTTTCAGGAAGATATGATGCGTGTTCGTAATGTTTGAAGGAGATATTCTAACAGTGAAGTCAATAGCTGATGGAATAATCTCATGCCTCCGTTGGGAAAGATAGAAAGAAAGAAAATAAAAGAAATAAATAAACAATTTACATAGTGAAAGATTGTCGTGAGTATTATTTGATGAAAGCTTGTACTCAAACTCGTGACGTCTGATGAAAATGTAAACAGCTCAGTGAAGGACTGCTCACTATCTGTGTAAGTGTTGCTTAGTGTTTTCAGGAAGATATGATGCGTCTTCGTAATGTTTGAAGGAGATATTGTAGCAGTGAAGTCAATAGCTGATGTAATACAGAGAGCGGATAACATGAGATATTTGAATAATGTTTGTGAGAGATATTTAACATTGAATTGAAAGCTGATGAAATAAGAACACTGAATAACATCAGATATAAACACATGTGATGTAGAGCATGCGTAGTTTATAGATAATAAATTCCTATA
>JAGDQP010022158.1:0-30813 GCA_022664845.1 Lepisma saccharinum
TAATTTCTTTATTCCAATAATTAGGCTGAAAAATAAGTAACAAATTGTGTAAAATTTGATGTTTAACAAATTTTGGGGGGTTCTCTCTTCAAATGCTCTTCAAGGAATTGAATAAAATTCTACAAAATTTTGTAATATTTAGACCTACCAATCGTGTGTATGGACAAAAGATCATGGTCCTGAGGAGAGCAGTGAAACACGACCTCAACAGATCCCAAGAAAAGCAGGTAGAGTACCGTAAGTTGAGAAACCGCTGTAATCAGGAAATTCGAAAAGCTAAAATTGAATTCGCCAAAGGGCTCCTCAACTACACATCACAACCGAGAGAACTTTGGTATAAGCTTAAACGTTTGGGAATCGGTGTTAAAACAAAACATGTTATTTTACCTCAAATTCCATTAAATACTATTAACGAACAGTTGTGCTACACGCCATATACACAAAATGAAAACATTACAGACCATCCAAACATCAACACCCCAAAAATATTATTTTGATATGCACCAAGTCACTGAACGGGATGTAATAAAAGAAATACAAAGAATTAAATCATCTGCCGTTGGAGCCGATGAACTATGCATTTTGCTTATAAAAAAAATACTTCCCTGTGTAATAGATGTTATTGTGCATATCTTCAATAGCTCTATCACATATGGCGAATTTCCATCGGTCTGGAAGATGTCACACATTCGTCCGTTGCCTAAAACTTCGAACCCAATAACGACCGAGGACCTTCGTCCCATTAGTATTCTTCCTGCCCTTTCCAAGGCTCTAGAACACATTGTCCACGCTCAGTTAACACAGTTTCTTGAAGTAAATAGCATTCTAAACCCTTTTCAATCAGGTTTTAGGTCTCACTATAGTACGTGCACAGCCCTAGTTAATATCACAGATGATATTCGTTCTGCTATGGATAATCGCCATATCACCCTCCTATCCCTTCTTGATTTTAGTAAAGCATTCCAAACAATAGACCATGAAATTCTGATTACTAAACTTTCTTATTTCTATAACTTCTCACCGTTAGAACTGTCATGGTTCAGATCCTATCTCTCATATAGAAAGCAAAGAATTATCACTAACGACACACATTCAAACTGGATACCTGTTCCATGTGGTGTCCCACAAAGCAGTATTTTAGGACCGCTTCTTTTCTCTCTGTATATAAACGACCTTCCTAAAAATATTCTAGCCAGCAAGTATCAGTTATATGCTGATGACGTTCAATGCTATATCTCGTCCGACCCATCGAGCATAGTTAGTTCACTGCAGTACTTAAAGTCAGATATTAGAAACATCTGTTCTTGGGCACGTGAAAATGGATTAGAAGTTAACCCATTGAAATCAAAATTCATTATGATCGGATCACAGAAGATACTTTCCTCCCTTAACACCGTAAACATCACTGGCCTCGATGTAAATGGCGTTATAGTTCCCTTAAGTGAAAGCGTAAACGACCTTGGTCTATATATAAACAAAGACTTAACCTGGATAGAACATGTAAACAACCTTTGCAGAAAAACGTATGGCACATTACATTCTCTTCGCCGCTTAAAAAATTTTCTCCCCGAATCCATCAAAGCCACTTTAGTGTAATCCCTTGTAATATCACAAGTGGATTACTGTGATGCTGCTTACATGGACCTTACTGAGGACCCAGCAAAACGCATCCAGAATGCGTGTCCGCTTCGTCTTTAACGCAAAGTACTTCGACCATTTATTACACTATTGTAATAAATTGGGCTGGTTTGATCTTCGCACGAGACGCCGTCAACATGCTCTAAATTTACTTTATAAATTAGTCACAACGAAAAAAACCGTCATACTTGTCATCCAGGTTCAACTTTCTCAGTGACACTCATTTTTTAAACACCCGCTCTAAAATGAACACGGTACTCTCAGTGCCAAATCATAAATCAGAGTACTACTCAAAATCTTTCACTGTGTATACTACTAGAGCTTGGAACGAAATCCCTGCGCACATCAGGGACTCAGGTTCCTATTAACATTTAGACGAAAACTTAATTGCTTTTTATCCCAGTCACAATTTCCTCTGACTCGCTAGACACACGAGTGTACAGGTCAACACGAAACTATATTATATATCATCATTATTTTTATTATTATTATTATTTACTCTCTAGTTAGTATTTTTCTCTCTTTTAGTAATCACATTATGATTGTAATATGATATATTTCTTCACTTTTAATTGTAGTTGATATAGTATGAATTTTAGTGTCCATTTTTTGTTTGTTTTGTAGTGTTTAATTATTTATATAATATAAATTTTATGTAGAATGTTTAAATGGTTGAGTGGAAGAAAAGGTTATGCCTTAACTCCGCCATTCAAAATAAGAATAAATGAAATGAAATCACACTCCTTCTCTTCTACGGGGGTTCAAACATGGTCCTTTGCGAAAAATGCCGGATTTCGGGCTTAAATCTCCGAAAATCGTTCGTCAATAAGATACTTCTAGAAGTCTGAAATGGAATGTAGTAAGTAACACAGACACTATATTCATGACAGAATTACTTTAAGCCCGCAGTTGTGGAGGTTTGTTCTTAATTGCACAGAATTTCTCGAAAATAAATCTTCATTGCAAATACAACTACAATAAAACTCCTAGTTTTGCACCAGGATCACTGTCACTTTGTCTAGATTCAGAGGATCATCAAAATATCGTAATTGCTCTACTATTATCACCTGAAACTCGATGTTTCCCAGTATACATGAATTAGAAATCTTAAGTTTTTATTTAGCCGTTTATTAGTAACGTGAAATATCACTACATTTGTTGTGTTAATAATAATGTAATGCAATATTTATTAATGTTCTACGAACAACATGGTGCTGATACAGCGTAAGTCATACAACATACATATAGATATACAGATAGCAGATAGATATACAGCTAAACTCGATGGTGTTAAATATTGAAGTTTGATAGCAATAAAAATATTTTACGTAATGGTTGTTGATTAAACGTTTAAACAAACACAATCTTTATCAGAATCAGTTAATAATTTATGATGCCTTGTTCTGTAGAAAGGAAACACTAATTCAAAAATTTCCCTCTATGTTCTAAATTTGAATTTTATTTATAACGATTAGGCCGGGATAGAGGATGGGAAAGAATTTGGGAAGGTGTTAGCCATGGTCTATGCTGTAGGTGCCATCCCAGCATTTGCCTGGTGTGACTGAGGAAAACGTAGAATAACCTCAATCAGGATGGTAGACTACTGGGATTGAACCCACGGCCTCCCGAATGCTACGCCAACGCTCTACCACTGACCTACGGTAGCTCGGTCAATATTCTAAAAATTCCATATTAAAAATAATATGTCAGTACTCCTAATCTTTTGAGAATAAGGGAATTTGAATTTATACTATAATATCCTGAAAAGGCATTACTACTACTACTACTGCTACTACTACTACTACTACTACTAATAATAATAATAATACTCTCGCTATATAAAAAAATCCTGACTGACTGACATATAAACGCTCAGGCTCTGAGCTGTCTAAGCTCGATATTTGAAATTTATTTATAATCTGGCTTTAACTAATTTATTTCACTGATGTTCGATAAGGTAACAAAAACGTGCATTTTGCGAAAGTAGAAATGACAAAAGTAAATTGTTGTTTAAAAAAAAGATCGAACCCGGTACCTTTAGAATAACTCTCCAGCGCTTTATCCACTAGACCATATAACCAGATATTCGAAGACGGCTTCCGAGTAGAGTGACGCTGCAGGCAACAGCTAGTACTATGAATCAATCATAAGTTCCTGACCCCCACATCAGGCACTTTTGCTTTTAACAAATGTAAAGAACGTTTCCCCATTTCATCTTTCTATATTCTAATCTACCGGCAGAATTCTTTTGCAGAGGAATGCTGATATTTGAGTTACATTGATTCTAGATTAAAACGGTCGGGAAAGTGCGGACCCCAACCTTTTCCCGACCACCAGGAAGTGGCTGGGGAGTCGCTTATTTCCCGACCATCAATAACAAAGGTGGCTCGCTCTTTTCTCGACCATCAGGAAATGGACGGGGAGCAACCTTTTCCCGAACTAAGGCAATGGGCGGTTGCCCATCCTTTTCCCACCATCAAGTGCTGGGGGATGGTCGGAGTTTCGCCTCTATGCCGGCAAGTCAGAGACCGACAGCGACCTGGAAATGGCCCGACGACCAAACGCCACTTGTGACTGCACGTCGACCTTCCCCCTTCTACTTCCCGACTACTAGTTTGGCCTCTGCTTGTCCCCGACGCCGCTCCAACCAAAATCCCCGAAGATTTGTTGTCTTTGTCGGCATTTAGCTTCCTGGGTCGTGCAAGTTGAGTTTCTTCGTTGTCATACTATGCAAATGCAAATGCGATATCTTCAAAGCGACAACATGTTTTCTTCTTCTGTGAAACAGTCGAATCTAAGGCTGTGTCATTTGTAATGTTTAGACCCACCAAAAGAGTGTCTATATTCAAAAAATCATTTGGTTGAATTACATTCCTTTCTTTCTAACAGGGTTCACACATGGGCTTTCGTCAAAACATGCAAGATTTCAGACTTAAATATCTAATTTAAAAAAAAAACAACTTAAATTTAAAGGTAGCCTTGTTAGTGGTCAGCTCACAACCAAAATTACAACTTTTATTTCTAATTGGTTTTTACAGTGCAAGGGGATTATATGTGTATGCATCTTCATATTACTACACTGCTTGAAAGGCACACTTTTAACTCCCATGGACAACTTTTTATTGACCAAACCACTCAAAAGTAAAGACTGCCATTTCTACTGTGATTTGAGAACATACAAAGCTTCCAGGAGAAGACCAACTTTCCGATTTTTATGATGACCCATTTGAGATATTTTAGACCCAAATACGGTATTTTTCCTGTAGCAAAAAAGCGTTGTGATTCAACGCCACATAAGTTTCTACATAATCATCCTGTTGATAGTTCTAAACATTACAAGATAAACTGCAGTCTTATATTCAACTTCTTCCCTAAAACATGGTGACTTTCGTGAAGATACCACATTCGCATTTGCATCGTCTAGCGAAGAAAATCCGTTGGTATTGACCAAACCATTACAAAATAAAAGTTGTAATTTCTACTGTTAGTTGGTCACATACGAAGCTTTTTCGAGACCACATTTCAGATTGTTTCATGAGGATGCATATGCAATATTTAAGCCCGAAATCCGGCATTTTTTGCAAAGGGCCATGTTTGAACAACCGTAGAAAAAAAGAGTGTAAAGGTCAGAAACTCTTTTGGGAAGTCTAAACATGACAAAATTTTGCAGAATTTTGTTCAACTCCTACACCCCAAAATCTTGGTTTAAAAATCGAATTTTATACAATTCGTAAATTTATTTTCAGCCTCATTTTTTGAATAAAGAAATTAAGTTTCAAAGACGAGATTCCACATCTTCCAAGTGCACTTCAAGAGCTACCCAATATTTTTTAATTCAGCTCTTTAGTTCTTCTAGTTTTTGAGATATGCAGGTTTCCGTACATATCCTACGGGAGTAAAAAACATCACCCGCCATGTTGGAAACATGGTCACCCCGAGAGATATAAAATCATCACATTTCTTTCGAAAATCGTTCTGATATCTTCAGGTATGTAGGAACCCACATATTAAAAAGTATTTTTTTTTCTAAAATGGTGATGTAACCAGTTTTTCTAAAATTGGATGATTTGTTCAGGAATGACCCAATTTTACTATAACTAACTTACACTAATCTAATCTTCCTTTTCTAACATCACTCATGTATAAAATGGTCCACTTCGCGTGACTCACTCTGGTGGTGCCTTCATAACATAAATCTTGGGAATACTTTCCTAGTTGTAAATTTAGCTCAGGGTTAAAACCTTTGCTTTCTAAACCAATGCGACTCGTACATGGGTTCGAGTCCTGGTCAGAACAAGCATTTTTTCCTTCTACTTAATAAGACGACAGTAACTTCTCTTCATCATAGAATTTGGAACCAAGCCCGGGAGAGATTAAAGCATCACCACTTCCAAATGAAAAAAAAAACAGTTCAGAGTACTGAACTGAAACCTATGGAAAGAAACTAAAGTACAGGTTAGTGTCCTCATCGTTCGTGGGAATCGTGAACTTTGGGGATATTGTACTTGCGGTCTGCATCGATGATCCGACTTTGGATATTTTTTTTCTCATATAACCTAATTTTCTTTTGACAGCCTTTGACTATTTCAAGATGGTAAATGAGAATATGGAGGCGTAACTTCCGTATGACAAATAGCTGCAGACAAATACACTACACGCAATTATTTATTGTTATTACATGATCTAATTTATTTGTATTTAACATTCACATATAATATACCGACTTTCTGTCAACACCCACCACCTCTCTGATGTTATATTTTAAACATAATAATTACTTATGTACTGAAATTATTGTATGAATACATATGAAACTTATTTATTTCAATGTAATTTTTTATCTACTTATACATGCTTTGAGGAATATATAATTACAAACAAAAATATTGTCCCAAACGGAGTTCGAACGCAGGACCTCTCGATTAAAAAAGTCCCAGTGCTCTACCACTGAGCTAACATGGACATAGTTACCAAGCTCCTTCGGAGAGGACTTCTTCTGAATAAACATGACTGACTTTTTGTGTCCAAGACAGTGACATCCATGTACGTTGCAAATGCTGTTGTTTTGTCTCTGCTTTGTCTTGTTTATTGTATTATAAAAGCGAAAAATATGTTTGCGGTCTTTGCTTTCATTAGAGATGTTCTTTTACATAGGTGACAAAACCATCACGTGCTCAGATGTATGGATAGTTTGGAAACACTGTATCATTACGTATTTTAATGAATGTTACATTTTTCTACACTTAATAACATTTCAACATGTCTTATTGCACTTAAAGAAGAAAAACAGATTTGCACATTTTTTTTTTCAGTTGGGAAGGTTCACCGTACCTTTGAGGGTTCGAACCTGGCATCTTGTTTACTGTTTCCGAAGTTGGACTTACAGAATTTTCAGCTCGAAACAGCCTAATCAATGCGGGCAACTTTTTTTGGAATAGGCTGTCATTTTCGTCATTTTATTACGTCGCTTTCGTGTTCAGAGGAAAACTTTAATGTTCAAGCTCAACTAAAAACATGTTTACATTCCCATTCACATGGGCTACCATAAATCCCTTCGTTTCAAGCAGAAACCTTTCTCCGATGAACATTCACTCTGAAAGAATCTTCCCCTCTTCCCGTTCAAATAGAGGGAATTTTCGCTCTTTTGATTTAGTATGTAGACACGAGATAACGCTTTTGCAATTGATAACCAATTAAACATTGCTTCATAACCTCAAATTGAGTTTCATTTGCTCTTGTAGGATTTTTGATCACTGTATTTCTGTGCTTAATAGCCTGTGTTATGAGCAGGAATTCCACCAGGATTTTCAGTTTGAGGGGTGTAAAGTCAAAATTGGGAGGGTGTAAGTGGAGTTTTGCATGATTTCTATCGATTTTGGATAGCAAAATTTATGAAGTTGGGGGTGTTCTCTAGGATTTGGGGGGTGGGGTGCGGAATCACTGGTTATGATCTAAATTGTGTTAATATTCATAAAATCACGACAATATGAACAGGCAATTTTGTTCTATATACGAAAAAGTACAAGACGTTACAACACAAAACACTTACGTGCGACAAAAATTCTATTGCCAAATTCGAAATCAGCACCCCCAAATTAGTAAAGAATATAGATACTTCTTCAACTTACGGAAAAAGGTTTAAAATGTTGCCTTGTGTAATCACCGCATTTGGAATGAATTCGATAGCTGGCCATATTAACTTACATGTTCGCTTGATTTCCTTAATTGCATCCCTTACGTCGTTTTTAGTGTTAAAATTGGCAGCGTAACGTACTTCTCTGAGCTCGTCATTTTATTCAAGTTTTGGAATCCAATTTAAGATATTTCTGTAAAATTGGCATTTTTCACTTGTTTTATTCAAAACGAAAGTTTGAAAAAGTGAATGGTAATATGAATGGGTTCGAAGCGACAAGCTCAGATTTAACTCTGATTCTTTCATTTCCACGCATTAGTCCATTACACCACAGAGGACGCTTAGCACATTTGCACAATTACTATATCTTTTGCGAGTATTAAAAGATGGTTTCATTTCGAAACTTAAACGAGAATATTTGTCTTTATAAACGCAGTTTACAGTTACATTGTGTTATTTCTCCCTTTATTGGAGAGTGCATTTTTATAACTTTAGTGAGTGTAAGGCTTATTATTATTTACTTATGTTGCTTTGTAGTTATAGAGCTCGTGCTTTTGGACGAAGAAGTAAGTTTAAGCAACGGAGGGGCATGTCTGTCTCTATGTATAGGTTCTTCCAATCACTGCTTTAGCGAAATCTGCATCAAGGATGGAGGAAACTTTATTCATTTGCTCTCGAGAACTGATTAAGCGCAAAATTTCCTGTATGGTGTGTTGCCTATCTTCGCTACTTTGTATTTCAGGAACATTCTTCGCTCATTGTACAACTATGTACTTTCTAGCGTTGTTCAAAGAAGAACCTGTCTTACTTTTCGTCATGTTTCCAATTTTTTGTAATAAACCATTTTTTAGTTACATTCGCATTTTCATTAACTATGCTCATATTCACCTGACTAGTGCTTCCCCTAAGTATATACGCATACCCTAGCACAATACTGTACATACAGTAGACAAAAACACTGCATTATGTATATAAGAAATAAAAGTAATTAAAAAGTTAAGATAAAGTGAACAGACATTGTTTAAAGGCAAAAAGATGATGTGATATTTGGTTCTTCAAATTACACTATACGTATAGGGCCTATCATGTGTACTTATGCTTGCTTGCTGGTGGCACAGTAAGTACGTATTTTAATGCTTTTTTGAAAACATGATGTATTTTTTGCTTCTGTTATTGTCTTAGTTAAACAATTCCAGAACCTGGCAGCGAATATTGAAATGATGTGCTTGTTTAAGTCGATGACGTGGAATGTCATATTTCGTATTTTAATGTGTTAAATAAGAATGAAAATAGATCTAGTAATAAGTTTCCTATACTAGTAGCGCCTAGTCGTGTTACCATCGTTCGTTGTCCAAATCCGTATTTCACAACGTCCACTATAGGGCTTTGTGTTCGAAATTTTTTGTGAATTCCTCCTTTACATTTGCGTTTGCTCCTTTTCTCTTCTTCGTGATGTTGCTACTTTTTGTACCTATGCAGGGTGTTTGTTATTTTCGTCATTCATTGAAAGCATCGAATCTTGGTATGTGGCGAAGATAAATCAAATGGATAACTTTCAGGATTCCCGTTTTTGACAGAAGCTTTGAGGGATTGTTTGTATCTTGAGGGGAGCATCCATGAGGAAATTTGAGATCAATCACCAATAAGTGAATTGTAGATTTTATTATGTACGACAGTACGTAGTAATGATGACCTCACGAAGAAACGCTGTCCCATCAGCAGTTATTTCAACAAGAGATAATTTACCTTTTTGTTATGATACATTTTCTGTCTCAGCTTTGTTTAATTCTGTATGCTCAGATTTTAATAGTAATTTACTTGGTAGACACCACCTCGTACTTGATGTAGTATTATTATTGTGCTATATTATTATTTTGTTATTCTCGGGAATCAAGTTAGATAATTTTGGGGGTGCAAGTGATATGACAAACATTATATTTATTTTGGGCTGCTTTCACTTCTTCAGGGAGCTGTCGGTAAATTGCTGTTCGTTTTGTACTCCCATCCCAGTTCCACTTAAATATCAGTTCAGTATTATTTAACTTACATTTATGTAGCTAGGAACATTGTGTTGTACTTCATCGTGTGACCTATTAATGACTTCAAATTTCTTTCTGCGCATTCTTTAGTAATTATGGTGTTTTCAGGGTAACATTCTTTTCTTGCTTCCGTAAGAAATGGTTATGGGGGAAAACCTTTGCACCGATTCTTTTCAAACGTTGTTGCACGGTAATGTACGATTCGTTAAATTTTCCGTCTGAAAACGTTACTAGTACTTCCTCTTTAGTTATCTTCCGCCCGACTCTTTATGGTGAGCTTTTAACCTCCTCCTTAATTCGCGTTGCATATTTTTTGGAGACGTGAACCATTAACTTGAATTGTACTGCACGATTACGCTGTTCATCCAAATGGTCGTTACTTTGAGTATTATGCATTGTTTGTTCTTTAGTCGTCAAACTCAGTAGGGTTTTTACTTCTTAAAAAGATTTTCATGGTCGGTCGTCCACATATATCGAAGGTTGTAGGTTGATTATCTGTAGTTTATAGATGTTACTAATTCTGGAAATATAATTTCTTCCAGCTACGCAGAGTTGTTGGTCAAACCTTTCCCCTATTTTATGACTTTTGGCCCATCTTTGCGCCCTCTACCTACCTCTGTCTAGTTGGTTACCGAACAAGAAGAAAGCATTTTGTTTTCTCCCAGAACATTTTTCGGAAGCTTTCGAATGTCTTTTTCCGGAGTTCTAAATTTACTCAAAGAGGTACGTATAGCATTTTAGTTTTTGTAATTTCGGTTTCATATATAGTATACAATAAGAGTATAAAGATTCAGTACACAGAGAATCTCGTAAGCGTGCGTAGGAAGAGAAATCTCCAAAATGGCGATGTTCCTAATATGGAATACTAGAAGGATCGGTATATGGAATATTACTAAATAGGGTCATGCGTATGTGAATTAAAAGTAAACTACAACAACTGAATGTTAAGTTATATTAGGTCTAAAATATTATTTTTATATGGAAATTTATGGTCACTGAGTGAAGGGGAGGGACACTGGTTACAATGTGCAGTTTGCAATAGATGGTCTCATGAAAAGCGTGCCAGTGATGGTCTGATGAAAGGTGGATAAAAAAATATGTTTGTTGTCATTGTTCTGTAGAGTAAAACTGGAATCAAAATGTGCACGCCTTAAGGTAGGCTAATCTTGTAAGTTTGAGCTGTTACTCTTTATATAGGCTATTTGTTTCCCTTATTTGTCAGACGTGGGTTGCATCCATAGAGAAAAGATTGTTTTGCTTGTATTTAGAACTAAATACTTATTCCAAGGTAAAACAGAATTATATTACAACAGTAAAGATAATTTTATTACAACAGTTTACAAGATACATAATGAATAGGTCTATTCGAATTAGATAATTATCTTTGTAATACGTAAATTTATCTATTTCTGCTATTCAATGTTTTAATTATTTTAAAAGTGTACTATTCCATATTAAGATCAGGTAGTGTTCCATATTAGGAGCAGGGTGTGCCTAATACGAAAAATTGAGTTTCTTTCAATTTTGTAATATTGTAGAAAATCATTGATGTGGGGAAAACTTTCACACTTGCATTTTGTTTTGCAAAAGTCCTACAATTATTATGGTGTATAATACTTATATCTTGAAACACACATTTCTGAGAAATAAAGGGGAAAAAAGTATTCCATGTTTGGGACCTTTACCCTACTTCTCAACGTTTTAATTTTTCCTTTCGTTTCCTGTACTTTTATCCGTTATTCGATATTTTACTCAGCTTCTTCTTATTCTCATAATTTATTAACTGATATTTCAGGATCTGCATTAATAATCATATCTACAAATCTAATAATTTGACTTAAAAACATACGTGATTGATGAATCAAGTTGAATGTTGCTGATTATCTCGACGCACGTAAAAAATTGATAGAACGAATTAGGAGAAAAACAATTCAAGTTCGCCAGAGACGTTTATTTTTTATTTTCTACGTTTCCACCCTTCCTGTCTTTCGTTCTTTTAGTTCAAGAAATTCCATTCCACCCCTGTGACAAGGCTCTAAATTTACATTTTGATAGGCAAGGTTGCCAAGCTACGTTTGTTACAACCTTAATTTGTCCAAAGAATATTTTCTTAAATTTACATAAAAAAGCTAATGAAAGCTTAATTGCAATTTTCACATTGGATTTTCCATGTTTTATCTTCTTCATTCTTCTTTGACATGACACTGAAACCTGAAATAAATAGTTTGTTAAGATAGTCATGCACTTGATGAAAATGGGACATCATTAGTTGTTTACATCTGCAGTTTATTTTTATTTGGCCAGTTTTATTCTTTTGATCCTTGATTTAGTTTTAAGGTGGAAGAAAACAGCCATTTTAGAAAGGAAAAGCTATGGTGGTTCTAGTTTATGCGTTCATGTTACTCTCTCTTCCTTTCTTCTTACACTATTATTTTTTACAACCTTTGCAGCCGTATCCAGATAATGCCTTGCCTTCACGTGATTTTGTTCATGACATCCGTCACAATTTACTATCCTGGCATAAGTGATGCTTGAGAATGCTAGGCAGATGCACTTCCATCACACTTCACCATTATACATAACTGAAAGAAGTTCAGTCCCACAAATGGTGCTTTTGTCGCAGCAGCGAAGATTGTCCTTGGTAGGGTACAGGAGATGGGAAGAATAAATTGGTGTTCCTTCTTGACAAGCTTCTAAGAGCGTTTCGTGACTGTACTAAAGCGAATAGAGTGAAACGTAATATTGTTACCAGACGACTGTTGCTTTTGTTCTGCCCAGATTGTTTGTCTTTCAGTGATTTAATCCTTTGTCCATTTTTCGATACAAGAGAATTATCGTAATTATGTATTCTGCTGATGTCAGCAGGTTCGTGACCGCATGTTAAGACTTCTACGGTAGCTTCAGTTCTCAATTTCCTTTTTGTTTTAATATACAATCTTTCTTTCTATAACACTGTTAAATTGCTATAGCATTTCTCTCCCTTTTTATTTAGTCATTCCTTCGTTGAGCCCTTTAAAATATAATTTCAGAATAAACAATGTCTTATCCGGTTTGTCTTGCTTTATTGTTTTCAAGTACTTCAATATTCTTAATATTCCTCAGTATATTTGTAGCTTTTAAAATATTTATTGTCTTTTCGTCCTTCACTTTTGTAGTTCTTCTCCCAGACTTATTATATATAGAGCTTTCGATTCAGCAAATCACGTTTTACTTATTCATAAAATGTCACCACTGAGTATGACATCAGACTAATTTGAGTGCTAGGACTCAGTAAATTAAAATATCTCGTTGTATTTGCATACCCTATGTATTTTTTTAAAAGAAATATGTAAATTGTTGTGATTAGTTCCTTTCTTCCCTTGTTTCTTAGGCTGGCCAGCATTAGTCTTCCTTTTCTTTCTCCTTATCTTCTATTATGTAAGGATGTGAAAATGTGTGTAATTTTATTTGCATTTGTTTCTGGATTAATGCGAAAATTGCATATTTTATTGAAACTCTCATATATTTTGGTACGGAAGCTAAAAACTACGAAAAGAGCATGAGAGCTGGAAAATTCTCGGGGCACTTGAGTATGATGACCGCCGAATGTAACGGTAAACCATTGTCAATTTTGCTGTTCGTGTATAGATTCTTCCTTTCCAGCCAGGCTGAGCGGCGCAGAGAAGCAAGTACCCGGATGGAAGTTGCAACGGAACGAGAAAAGATAGGCTCTTATTTTTAACTGCTATACCCGTTCCATTTATCCTGTTATCATCACGTTTTTTTTTTAATTTCCCTTATATTGCCCTGAGACCCCCATTGTTACACAGTTCACTATATGGAAGAGAGCTAGTAAGTAGGTTAGGCCGAGAAACGCTGCAAGATACAATTAACAACTGCATTTAGGGAAAGTTACTTTTGACTTACTCTCCGTGCTTCTATGTCGGACTTAGAGAATTTTAGTCGCAACGGGACTTTAAAAATATTCGGTTGAGTCGATTTGAAGAATTCTCGAACTTCGGTTATGCCCTACGAGGAGGGTATACGAGAGTCGATCACAACATGGAAAGGAGGCCAAGCAGAGCGCTGACAAAGTAAGTGTTATTTCTGTCTGTGCTCTATTTCAAATCTTTCATAGAATTCTCTTGGGCCACCTCTGTAACTTGCAACCTGCTTTAACAATCACTTGCTGGAGACTGACAATCTGTATTCTTAATCTTGTCTGGAGCCATTATGAATTTACGAATGCACTTGCTGAAAGGACCAAATCCATATGTTCACAAGAAATCGGAGTGCTCTTTTGCTGATTATCAGGGCTACATGTACGTAAAGTTCTCGTATGAGGATTTTGGCTTGTAGTTTTCCCCGGAGGCCCCCTGTAGCCATTTTGCCGAGGGTTGCTTCGTTACCTACTTCTTTGTCACATGTGGAGCCAAACCGTTTTCTCAAAAAGAAATGGCGGAGATTCATGAGAGGAAGAGTTGATTAATGGTGATTATTTACTGATTGAACTGGGGACCCTTGTGATACTCGTCGTGAGCGTAGCCACTTCCCGTGATTTATAGTAGGAAAGACCCATCGTTTAAATGCTAGTCTTTGATTCTTTATCAGCCCATCTCGCTCACTCTCATGGATAAGAAGATAACTTCATTGTATATAAATTACGAATCTGCAGAATATATATTTAGATAACGTGAATTAGTTTTGGTTTTTCCGATGGAGTGCCAAAACTCCTGTTCCTCGTTCTAATAGAGTCATATCAGTGTGTAGTATTTGGACCGAAAAAAACCTAATGCTAAGCGTAGCATAGTAAGATATTAATTTCTCAAATCAGAAATCTTGTTTGTCCGACTCCGTCAGGGACGGTAGAAAAAATCCAAGCCTTCGTTATCTACACTCTAACAAAATAACTCGCAGATTATTCATTTGAAGCACGCAATGGGGAACAATGATTTGTCATATTTCCTATCGTTTCTGGTATGCGTCAGATTAGCTACTTAAGTCTCTTATGCTTTATATTATGTGCGGTTGATCGTCGAGACTGTTTCGTCAGTAAGTACAAGGTAACGAAAAAGTTTTTGCCGTTTCTGACTTCCCAGTATTCATGCGCTCACAAAAAGGAAACGAAATGACGCAAGTAAAAATAGTGACAGAAAATTGCGGGCTGCATAACTTAAAGGATAGTATGATGACGTGCGTGGGTGAAGAGCCACGTATCTGAGTAGATTGACCTTTTCAAGAGTGTAACATCGTTGGAAAATTTTGTGGCGTCGGTGGTGCGCCATGTGGGTGAGTTGAGTGATCATTGGTGTTTGCAAAGAAGATGACGTATGTATTGAGGTCAGCTAATTAAGATAATTGTACATCTATTGCTAAAATAAGACGGCGAGTCATGACGTAATCCAAGATGGCGTCTGTAACATGGTTCGAAAATTGGGCGGCGTTGGTGGTGAGCCACGTAGCTGAGTTGATTAACTTTTGTGAATGGCAAATTCGAAGGCGGTAGAAGGAAATCATGATCATGTGAATATTTGTAGAGGATTTTGCCATATATTACCTACCCACTCACACACTTACCTATCCGCTTACTTACCTACTCCCTCACTTACTTACCTACCCACTTAAAAGCTCAGAGTGAAAAACTAAAAACTAAAGGGAATATAAAATTCTATTCGTTTATGGTAAGAGCTCTGATAGAACATTACACATTTCAAAAAAGAGCTTGCTTATTTTGATTGGCCATCGACCAATACTTGATTTTAACAGGTTGAAAACTACTGGTGGCTATTTCAGTCACTGAATTTTCAGCTGCTGTTATACAATACGAAAGTATAGTAAATACATAGTGTAGCTGATATTTGTTATAGAAAAGATCATTTAAATATGTCTCTGATTAGTTTATGCTTAATACAGGTATAATCTTAAAGGTATTAAATATACAAAAATAATAAAAGAATCATCTGTCTCAGTTGCTTACCTTGGTAAACTTTCACGCCATCTAGCGAGCTCTTTTTCCAGGCTTCATCCAGCTTTACTATATTTTGCTTTCTTTATGAATAAAATGATTGAACACGAGTGTGTGTAGTAGTGAAGAAAAAAAAATAGAGTGTAACAAATTTTGAAAACCGCTAAGCACGCATTTCATGAAAATGAGCCCTTAGACTACTAGCTTTCTGAATTTCTTTTTTCTTTAGCGGAATATATAGTATCGTAGGTCATGTGTATTACTTTTAAAGTATAAATGAATGATGGGAGAACTAATTTATAGAAATGAGAGGGAACAATCAATTTATTTCTGTTCATTTTTAGCTGGATTTCGAAGAAAAATCTACCTATTGAGATCTGTACGATATCTATGTATATATTTATATATTAACACGCTATCGGCCATAATTTTGAAGATATTTAAACCAAATTTTAATATGTTATTTCTAGTCTTAATAGCTCGGCTAAGTTCGATTATGAGCAAAATAGGTCGCCATCTTGGATCCAAAATGGCCGCGGAACCCATTGTTGTATAGAATACACAGCCTAAACGGCTGCAGCCAGACCTATCAAATTTGGTAACAAGGTAATAATAACTTGTATGTTACTAAAATATTACATCTTGGATCCAAAATGGCGGACCTAAAAACCATTTTGCACACCGTTTGAACTAGAGAAACGAAATTTGGCATAGAGGTGCATTATGACGAGTACTTTAGGGAAATATTACATTTGGGAATAGTCGCCATCTTGGATCCAAAATGGCCGCCCAAAATCCCATTTTGCACACCGTTTGAGCTGGATAAATGAAATTTTACTTGAAGGTGTACCATCACAAGTAGGTCACAATATAAAAAAAACTTTCAAAAAGTCGTCAACTTTGATCCAAAATGGCCGCCCCAAAAACCCAATATCCAAATCATTGAAGGTAGAGAAACGAAATTTTCTTTGAAGGTGTATGACCAAGAGTAGGTTACAATAAATGGGGCAAACCTGCCCTTTGGGGGCGTGGACCCCCGTGGGAAGGTGGAGACGGACACTATGGTGGTGTAGTGCTGCAGGGAGATTTTTTTTAAGATAAAGGAAGCTCATCCTCTCAAAAGCATTGAAGTTGGGGGCGAACCCCCTACGGGGGTCTGGGGGTAGCGCTCCCAGCGAAGCAAAGCGAGTATATACATATACGTCTTGTGGGGTATCGTTGAACAGGTCTTGATGAACAATCTACAAATCAATAAATAATTTCTCGATATCTCCCATACAAGGCGAGATTTGAATTTTTAAAAATAAAAAAAAATCGAGATATACCTCAGCCTGTAGGCCTACCGAAAGGGATTTTTTAATTTAATTCTGTTTCGTGTAACAAAGTTTTTTACTGTACGAAAACATTTAGTTGTTTCTTACAGAAAATGATAGTAAAAACACAACTAAATTCGCTAGTGTGAATGCAAGTTAGTGATTCTTTTAACCTTTTAAGATTATTTTGAAATGATAAGAATTATAACAAACTTGGTGAATAAATAATATTCAAACGTCACCTTCATGCCTGAAATATGAGAACAGGGATTGGACATAATGTTGGACTTTTGCTTATATTAGGGATAATGTTAACAACACTTTCGCGTTTGATTAATTCACGTTTGATGGAGTAACAATATATTTTAAGAACATTCTTAGATGAAAAAGAAGTACAAAAACATTCCTATTTATCATTTATATTGTTGCTGAGTATAATGTATAAACATGACTGACATCTAGTAAGGTCTTTTAAACTTTATGGGTTCATTGGGATTTCCTCGTATATGAATAAAAAACATTAAAACTCTTAAGCGTGTAAAACATTATATAATAACTATTAATTTTCCTTTTATCTTTTAAGAACATTTTGAAGTGATAAGAGTTACAACAGACTTGATTAATAAATAAATAATATTCAAATGTCGACTTCGTGCTAGAAATATGTATGCAGAATTCGCTCACAGTCATAATGTTACACTTTTGGGTATACCTTTGGGGATAATGTTAACAGCACTTTCGTGTATGCCCACGCGTAATCGGGGATGCGCCCCCTCTGCAGCTAACGTCCCCCAGCTCAGTTTGGACGCACCGTCTGACTTTGCAGCTTATTTATATACATCCTAGCTTTCAGTACCTAACCTCCACAGTCTCATGGTCACTAATGTCAAAAAATCTAGGAAAAAAGCAAAAAAGCAATTATTAATAGTAAATATAATGTTACAAACATGTTACAGCCACGTGCAGAGTGACGCAACTTCCCTTTCATATTTCTGCCTTGAAGCTTTCCTATATTTAAGACTTCATTGTTTCGAAGAGCGTTTAGGGAAGAAGATGGATTCGTTTAAATCAGCCATTTCCCCCTTGTGTCATTTCAAATACTGTATTCGATTGGAAGCGGAATATTTAATCATGCGTTCAAAAAATCACTTTCATTTTAATTTCGTTTGTGCAAGAAATGAAGTTGGTCCAACTTTGGTAGAATTAGGTTATCTTTTAATTTTTAGTCACTAGATGGCAGCAACGAAAAGTTTGAAATGAATGCAGGTTATAACAAAAGAACCCGTTTACTTATAAAGTCCAAAATATCGTATAATAGAGATTTATGAAATTTATTTACTTTGACTTCGTAACTGTAATTGAGTTACGCGTTTTTAAAAATACAGCTTGTGATTAAAAATGTAGATAAAAATAACAAAATAGTGCAATATAGGTTTATATCAAGAAATATTCCATAATTAGTCTTATTACACAGATGAGACAAAATGTTTTGATAGGACTTCAACTTTTTAAAATTTGAATTACATCAATTTATTAAATTTTATAGTTTAAATATCTGCTTACGCAGACCACTCAGTTTTTTTTTCATTGCCCATATTACAAGTCAAGCAAAGGAAAAAAACTGAGAATAGTATGCTGCTTTCATTGTTCTTCTAGGTCATATTCATGTTCTGTTGGCCAAGAAAATGTTGCTGAGTTCTGGGATATAGGCTGACACATGAGACTTATTATTATTGAATTTGATTTTAATTTTAGGGTCTTTAGGCAACTTTTGACTCAGGCGGGATGGATGATGATGGTATGATTGCTGAAATGAAGAAGGTGAGAGGAAACTGTAGAACCCCACGAGAAAACTCATCCACGTCGTCCACACAAAACTCACATGGCACGCATAGTTAGTACTTTCTTGTTGAATTGTTATTAACGACTTTGAAAAGTTGTTGGGTTTATAAGGACTGGGGATTACCACTTCGATTGATGGTCTCTACGGGCAACCCTTATATAAGATGAGCGCGATAGTCACCCGCACACGCGTAGGCCATTTTGAGTATCCGTTGTTCTGTTTGTGTGAGAACTATTTGGATCGTAAGTGTGCCAGAGAAGAGTTTAATCTCATTGTCAGAGCTCAAACGGGTCCCGGTTAATTTTTGAAGCGGGTCTGTGCTTGGGAGCCGGTCACGAATTTCGGATTTGTGTCGCAATGTGCAACCGAGGGCGGAGCCTATTTGAAGAAGCAATAAGATGACATTGTCCAGTACCGTAAAATGCAATGTCAAGAAGAATGTAAAACCGTTCAACGTTTCTTTGAAGGAACGAAACATTGTTCTCCAATAAAAGAATTTAAAGTCTTAGTTTAGTTTGTATTCGCATTGTAAATTTAACACATTTCGTTTCATCGCGCAACATTGATTTATTCTAAATTTGTTCAGCAGGTTAGTAAAATTGTGTTCCAGTCTATGCGTGTCGATCAACCTTCATTTGTTGTGCCATCGTAATATGTTTATTGCTTTGCAAATGTTTTGTATGTTTTAGATAGCATTTCCGGCTATTTCTGTTGTTTTAATTTTGGGTTACTTCTGTAAAGGCACTATAGACAAAGGCATTAATTATAGTACTTTAAATAAGGTATTGCAGGAAGGCGGAGTAATTATCAGTTTAGCTACTTCTCCCATAAATCACTGGAAGCACCTGCGAAGTGCAAATTTCTCATTTTGCTTCCCTATAGCTCATGTGATCCGTAGACGCAAGGAACCCATGGTTAATTCCTAATATACGGCTACTAGTTGTATACGGCGTTGAAGGTATTTCAAAAGTTAAGTTTCATTGTTTCGGGTACGTATAATGCAGAATAAGATTTCGCAGTCTTCGTAATAGTTCAGTTTTTATCAAAGGTAGACGCACATTTTTGTCCTTCGCATTCAATGCGAAGTTTTGATGCCAAAGTACAAGGACCCAAATAATCATGAAGACACATCCTTTACAATGGTTCACATAACTCAGTACTTACGTGTTACCTGTGTGCCGTTTTCAGTGCCAGGTTCACAACTGGTTTTTCTATGTATTACTTCCAGTGTAAAGTGTATAACCATAATAACATACGGTGTATACGAACATGTACATAGCATATCAACGAAAATTGTAATACCGTACCGAAGCTTTTGCCTGAGCCCAAAGGCAATAAATAAAATGTAAATTGAAAATCGAAACCTTACATATTATTGCTAAAATAATTATTAGTATCATTGACATCTATGCAAAAATAACACAAAATTAAATTTAAAATGAAAAACTATAGAAGAAACCTTTACTCTTACCTAAACAAAATAGTGCAAAGTAATACACACATTTACTTTCCATTTTCACTAGGTGTCACAACAAACGCTTTTTTAATAGTAGGATGAATTGACATCTAAAACTAGCAGTCTCTTTTACATCGATATTACAACTCAAAGTTCTTTTTCTTTCTTTCAAATAATGTGTTTGTGTTGCAGTTCACTTAGCCATTTATTTCTTACATCTTAGCTATCTACTTATGCCAAGACACTCGAAACCATTTTAGCGTAAATTATTTCAACAGGTCCCAACCACGGTTGCACATTGTCACACAAATCCGAAATTAGCGACCCGGTCTTACTCGGTGACCTGATTTTCATCGGATGCTCGGAGGGCAAAGCAGATATTTGAATTATTTCCTTGTGTTTGAAAAGAGTTTATTTCAGGGGTGACCGAGGCTGTAGGTGTTTTCCCTAGAGCACGGGAAATACGCCGCCGAAAATTTCCAGTTCATTAAGCTCTCAGACCGGGCAAATCCGGTGAAGTTTCGGGCCGGGTCACCAGCTCTGCTGCTTGTATTTTATAGGAGACTAGGAGAGTGTTGTTTGTACCTTCTAAGAGAGAGAGAGAGAGAGAGAGGGAAGGGGACAGAGAGAGAGAGAAACACAAACCACTCGCCACGAGTTAGTTTCATCCCGTCTCTTCATCCATCAAATTTCGATACAAAATGTACAGTCTGTGGTTGGAGTGGAATTTCCCATTTCGTTGCAATGAAACAATTTTATGTACACTTAGTCAAAGATAAAATGAGCGGTCTTTTTCAAAAACCCAAACATAAAAATTAAATGTTTTCTACTGTAAGAAACGTGTTAACAATAAGCCATTCATCAACAGATAAGTTCCTTTACAAAACAGACTCAATTTTCTTTGTCGTAATCTATTTATTTGTTATTTATTATAATTTTTATAAAACCCACTTGTTGGTCTCTAAAAAAAACAAGTTCTGATATAAATTGTGTAGCAACGTCGCAAAACATGAGTATCCACTCTCCTGTTTTTAAAGATTGATTTACTTACTAGTTACACCAGTTTCTACAGCTACTAACTTCTCCGGTCTGAGCTTAAGATATCTAAAAGCAATAAATAAATTTTAAGAAAATCTACTAGCCACTACTGTCAAACATTCTCTGTGGTTAAATAAATTGAAGAAAGTTATTCTTTCACTATTATTAATCATAAAAGAAATTTAATTCAGTGATATCATCACGTTCGTAATAAGTAGCGATGAAGTGTTGCTTATTCTCACTTGGGACGTTAAATTCCTTTTTTTTTTATAAAAAAAAAAAACTTTTACCAAATTGTAGGATATAGTTTTCATATGTATAGAATCTATGAAAATAACGTTAAATGGAATATTAGATCATAGATATATGAATCACTGAAAATTAAACAAAAAGGCGGTTTATATATTGTTTAACTTTGTTTACATTTGAACAAGAGTTTAGCTTGAAGCTTCTTTCACCATCATGATTCGTAGCCGAGATTGTAGTGTCGTGTTCCTTCTCGTTTTCTTTTTTTTTGTCCATAAAGCTGACAAAGTTGGTTCGAACCCTACCCACAGAGGCCAATTTTTTAACTACATTATACTTTTTCTACATAGCTTCGTCATCTATGTCGGTGTTATATAGACGTATCAATATTAAATTTTCCTAAAATACGCATAAAAAGGAAGTCGAGCGACCTGCCGACTAGGCTTCAGTGCGAGCAACCCGGGTTCGATTCCCGGTTGGGGCTCAAAATTTCGGTGTTGACCGAGCATCGTGAGGACAGTTGGGGAGCTGCTGTGAATAAGAGGCAGTGGTGATCACAGTTGAGAGCTTTGGATCTTCTCTCCCAATAGATCTGGTCATCGGCCGGGAGAGTTCTCATCCAGTAGTGGATTGAATATGACTGTGAATATAACATAAAAAGCATACCATTCGCTTACACTCTACTATGACTACCAGTCTAGCTATAAACAGAGGCTCTGAAGCAGCACAGTTGCTTTGCAATTGGCACAACTCTATTCACAAAAATCATTCTGCACACTATTCGTAGTTGCGTTTTAAAAAGAGTTCTCTACTTTACCTTCAGAAATGGGAGGAAAATATACGTAATTAACTATAAAGTTGCAGAAGTAATGTTTTCAACATTTGAAATATTATTTTTCTAGGATTTGTTTTTCTCTTAAAATGTATTTCACAGCAAAATTTAGAAGTTATGTGATATGAATATTTACGTGTTTTTAGACTACTTTGTTTCGCGTTCTCTGCATGTGTTTAAAATGAGTCCTTCGCAAGAAGGATATTCCAGGATTATTGAATTTTAGTTCCTAATATTCCGGGAGTATTCCTAGGGAATTAGAAATATGTCGGAACTTTTCCCGGGATTAGAATGCTCGGTATCATGAAAAGAGATACAAGGAATATTTCTAATATATTCCCATAGAATAAAAATAACCTTGATCGTTAGAGAAAGGTGCACGTTGCACTGCAAAATCTTGTATTTTAACGCTATAAGGATAAAAAGTATAGTAGTAGCAGAAAGTTAAAATGTAATTGGAAAGTTAAAAATCATCCTGAAATCTCCCAAAGGCGGACATTGACATATAAAATGTATACTCCATGTATTGAAATTATCCAGGCATGAATAATGCAGGTATATAGTGAGAATATACCTCCCTTTCTATTGTGTAGAGCCTATATTTATTGTGTACTCTCTGGGAGTATTTATTCAGTTATTTAATTTCTATTTAATGGCCAAACATGTGCTGTGGGGTCGAAAGTACTTCGCATATCTAACGGACAATATCCGTCGACGTAAAGAAACCCAAAAAGGTATTTCGGGAACATAACATTTGGTGTTTTTTGTTTTTGTTTGTTTGTTTTGTTCATTTACCTAATGGGGCAGACACTCAGCTGTGCCTAAGTCGTGATATGTCTAAGGGACTGCAAGTGACAGGTTCAAGCTATGGGTGCCTATCTATGAGCTAAATAATAATAATAAATGCTTCTTCCCGTAATACTTTTTTCCGTGACTATATCACCTTCTTGGACATTGAATGTAGGAGTCACAACCTATATTGAAATATTCGTTGTTTCGAGAATCCCGTGCTGTGGTTATAATATTAGGAGGCGAAAATATTATACACTACACAATGTACCCCCCCCCCCACACACACACAACATTTTTATTCCTCATTTTCAACCCCATTTGGTAGTTATATGAAATGTTTACATAACTACTTTGTAAGTAGATTTCATTTTTTTGTGTTAATTCAAACAATGTAAATGTTTGAATCAATCGTAATAGGATACAATTGGGGAGCTGCTGTGAATAAAAGAAAGTGGCGATCAGTTGTGAGTTTCGGCTCTCTTCTCGCAACATGTTAGGTCAGCGTTGGAGTAGTAGACCAACTCACCTCCCTCCGGGAGAGACCTCATTGTAATCGATACAATATCTGAATACAATCATATTCAGAAAAAAAAGGGAAAACAAGTAAGCGAAATGAGAGTGTAAGCAAACAAGCAATAAGAATAAGCTGATGTGTTGGATCGTTGGATAACACCAGATTGATGGCGTGCTTATTACCTTGATTAGCTATGTGCTCTTTCTACACTGATAATCATAGCTTCGTTTCTCAACGTTTTTCATCCTGCTACCCATAAAAACATGACACTTCAAAACATGACCGTTGATCACAGTATGTGATAATAAACATCCTAATTACGTTATTCAAAACTATTCAACAAATTACATTATTTTAGTAGACCCTTATTATAAAAATAATAAGCAAAATAAAACATCGTCTTCGAAATTTATTAGTTTTAACATACAAGCCCTAGTTAAATTAATTTTTTTCACCTTTTGCGACCCCCTTACACACAACTCACGATCCCCTGGGGGTCGCGACCTCCACGTTGAGAAACCCTGATCCATGCGAATATAATTTTCTTTCAAAATCGTAAAATATTTTATTGATTTGATTAGATTCATTCATACACCAACCTCATTTGTAAAACTCCAACTTACTTTAGAAAGTAAGAGGAATGCAGCTAGCATAGATCGTATCTTGGAACCATTATTCTGCTACTCAGAAATAACTTATCTGTCCATGCAATGCGGCCTGATGTAAGTTTACTTAACGAAATGCAATTCTAAAATAGTATAATTTACTGAAATCAAGAAACCAGTGATATTCCTTAGGTGAGAACAATGTGGATTTAGATCGAGCAAGAACAAGAAAGCTCCGTTAATTTCTCCTGTCCACCTGGCATGTTCTGTCTGTTAGCTACCTTAAAATATTGGACCTCTTAATTTTGATTTCTCCATCAGCAATGGAGGCTAGCGCCTAAACGAAAACAGGTACAGTGAAACTGACTTCAAATTTGGATTCAGCGATCTCGATTTATCGAGCCGTTTCTAATTTGGTGTTAAAAATTGGCAGACCTTTTTCATTTGGTTAGTCTTCTGGATTTTAAGAATTCATCCAAGTGATTAAATTACAGTAAAGCATATAGAGAGTCACTGACCTCAAGTTTGACGTCAGCGAATATGAACTCGAATAAACAGCTCCTTTCTAAACATTTTGATATGACTATTAAAACTTTTGATATAATTATTATTAGACTAAACCTTGAAATGGTTAACCCTTATTAAAGGAATGGTAATCGTTGTTAGATTTCCTTGCATTTGACAGGAATCAAGCTAATATGTCCATGTAATACGAACGTAGATGACGGAGCTTTGTGAGAAAAGAAGAGCAAGCTTCGGGATCGAACTTGCGTCACCAGCTTTATGGACGAAAAAGGAAAAAAGTTAACGCGACACAGCGCGCACGGCCACGATGACATCAGACAGACAGGCTTCAAGCTCAACTCATGCAAAGTAAAAGTCATATAAAACTGATTTTTGTTTCAGTTAACAGTGTTTCGTGCATTTATGAGCTAATATTCTATTGACTACTATTTTGTTAGATTCTATACATATGAAAACCATGTTGCATAATTTGTTAAAAGTTTCAAAAACAGTATTTAACGTCCCAAGTGAGCGAAACGAAAGCGAAACTTCATCGCTAATGATTGCAAACATAGCAACATCGCTGTATTATAATTTATTTTATTGCCAATAATAACAATAGTTCTAATTACTTTTATTCACATATTTTTCTCTACATCACAACTAGATGTACAAACATTATTTTCTTCACAAAGATTAATACTCTAAAATTGCACTAATACATTCACTGTATTAAAACCCGCGCAGTGGTCACTCATGTTGTTGCAAGGTTGCCACATAGCTCAATTTCTGGACTTAAACTTTCTAAGAGCTGCCAAAGAATGCGCTCAGATTATAATTGACTGTGTGTACAATTATATATATATATATAGTGTAGCCTGGTCGGTAGTACCCTTGACTTCAGTGCGAGCGGTCCGGGTTCGATTCCCGATGGGGGCTCAAAATTTTGGTGTTGACCCAGCATTGTGAGAACAATTGGGGAGCTTCTGTGAAGAAAAGATAGTGGCGATCACAGTTGAAAGCTTCGGCTCTTTTCTCCCAACGCGTCTGGTCAACGTGAGAGTAGTAGACCACCTCCTCCCTCCGGGAGAGGCCTCATACAGTAGTGGATTGAATATGGCTGTGAATTATATTATGGCTCAAGTTCATCGCCGCAGTAACAGACGTTCGCAATTGGATTCTATCCTGGACAACATCAAGCCAGTTTTCAATATATATAAAACCAAATTTTTATGAATATTTCTTAGGTAAAAGTTCCTATACCGTTTGTCATATCCGCATTAACTTTGGCACTAATATTCTTTGATCACCATCGTCATCGTATTCAGCCGTTTTCTACCCACTGCTAGATGAAGGTCACCCCTTATTTCTTTCAGCACATCTCGGTTAGTTGCTATCCTCATCCATGTAGCTTTCTGAAAAACGACCCAGCCGTAGATCAGTGGTAGAGAATTGGCGTAGCATTCGGAAGATCGCAGGTTCGATCTTAGCAGCCGATCATCCTAAATTAGGTTTTTCTAGGGATTTTCCTGTCACCTCAGGGAAATGCCGGAATAGCACCTTCAACATAGGCCCTGGCCGACACCTTCCGGAATCCTTTCCCCTCCCCAATCCCGGCCATAGCCTTGCATTTGGTCGTTCTTCTAGATAGTTTCTTTTGTCCGGGAATCCAATGTAGAACGTTTGTCGTTTATCTTCCATCTATTGGTCTTGCTATGTGACCGGCCCATCTCCGCTTCATCCTTTTCGCATTCTTGATTACATCTTCTACCTTTGTTTGTGTGGGAATCCATTCGTTTGGCTTTCTGTCTCTTCTAGTTATTCTTAGCATGCATCTCTCCATTGCTCTTTGTGCGATTCTCAGCCTTTGAGTCGTTTGTGCATTCAACTTTCATACAGCCCTGCAACAGCGCAGGTAAGACACATTGATCGTAAACCTTACGCTTGATGGCGCTCCTTGCGCCGTCTTCCACTTTTTAACATTCTTCAAAATATTTCCAAATCTAAGAGCACTGCCACAAATTATCTAAATTTTCTCTAGAGACAAAAGTCTCTAGATTTTGTTCATTAATGAGTAATAAGACTTAAAAGATTATAACGTCGATTATTTAATTGAACTCTCACTACTCATTAATGGACAATATCTGAAGATCGCTGCCCACTGGGTTTCATAGTAATTTGTAAATACTAGCACGCCATGTTCTATTTTTTTTATAGTGTTCCTAGATTTAAAAATATTTTGAAAAATGACAACAAAAAAAAGTGTCCTCTTAAGACAGGGGGGTTCTCTTAAGACAAGTTTGTAGCTCGCTTTTGAAAATAAATTTCAATCTTCCGAACGAGCTCCATGCCATTTTACATCTACTTGTTTCGTCAGTCATTTTGGCATTCGAGGTTTTCATCTGCTTTAGGTAGACACATTTGATTAGTGAGATTGAATGTGTAACGAACTTAGTGCTGCGCACGAGACGAGATTTAGGGCGTCTCGTCTCGAAAAGACGTATATTGTATATTGTGATACTTCTATCTCCTTTCGTTTTCAATCTCGTCTCGTCGTTAACGCTGATTGCAGTTATATATACTGTATATCCTAATTGTCCGCCATTTTAGGCCAAACGAGAATTAGGCGAAAGAAGGATTCTTCTTTCGTCTAAAGTGGCAGACACAAATCTTATAATTTATCTGCCATAAATTTGTGAGATATTTTGTAAGGCGAAACGAGGATTAGGCCAAACGATGCGACACGTTGAGAAACAGTTTCAAAAGAAACACTGTATTATTTCATGTGCCTATCAGAGTTTGCCTTGACTTTTTGTATATATTCATTTCAATATTTGCATATGTAAGATTATATAAGAGGGAAAAAAAATAAAAACTAGAACTTCGCTTTGAAACCTATAGTTTTTGTGATGAATCTTGCTTTGATGGTTGGCAAGACTGTTAACATTCTTGCTTGTGCACATGTTGAATCATGGTGATTTTTCAATACCTTTCATAGAAATATGAGGAGAGTAGCTTATTTTGGTCAATCAAAATTAATGTCCGCCAAAATTAATTCATCAGGAATGTGTACTGTATAATTTCTGTAGTTCTTTTGTATCGTGCACACTGTAGCGTGTAATTGTCATAAATAGCGTGGCTGTTGATGTTGTGTTTCTAATCACAAATGAAGCTGTTATTATTATTATTGGCTATGTAACAGAAGCAGTAATTGGATAGCCCCGTTTGAGTGTGGTTCTTTGGTTCCTAGAAACCACAATTATAAACCAAACAATTAATTTCGGTGCTACGTTGTCAAGCCCATAATAGCACTTGGAGATAATTACAGTGATGGTACTGATTTCGTGAACTACATCATCTTGATTGATATACATTGACCAGATTACATTTTCTCTTGCATGTGTAGTCTGTTGCATTTGTCTATGTTTACATTTTCTTAAAGTTGAGATAGTGCAGTACTTTTTCTTTCTTGAAAAGTATTTGAGTGGGCGGAGGAAATTTGAAAAAAACATATGTAGTTCTAAGTAAAGTAAACCATGAAACTGAAAATAGAAGTCTTGTTGACTAATGTGGCTGAATTGCTGGAACTTGAATATTTTATCATGTGAACGATATTTAAGGAAACGTTTGGAAATGAGACGTTTTTATAAAGTGAAGCAATAGTAGCATTTATGTGTGTTTTTTGAAAATATTGAAATAGTGCAAAAATGATACAGAAATTTACAAATTTTACGTTATAACATAGGGGGATATTATGAGAAACACTTCACCTTCACCTAATGTATTTTTATGTCTGTCGCTCCAGGCAATGCCAAAATTTAACTTGAGGACGACTATCTTCGTTTCAATTCTGTTTCCATCGGGACAGAGTAAAGACGAGTCGGGTTGTAGTACATAAAATAAAGTTCCGTTTTTTTTAAAAGCGTAGATAAAAAAATTGATATAATGTGCTTTCAACACGTTGAAGAAATTGTTTAATTTCTCCTACCAGTTGAATTTTTACTTGAAATGTGTTCTGTTTTTCCGCTCTTTCGATTTTGTTTTGATTATCCGGATAAAGATGCAAATAAAGACAGAATATTGAAATTAACCTAGCCGGGTTCGAGTTCGGTGACGACGATTGTCAATCTCTCTCTCTCTCTCTCTCTCTCTCTCTCTCTCTCTCTCTCTCTCTCTCGCTCTCGCTCTCTCTCTCTCTCACTCACTCACTCACACACACACACGCACACAAAAGATTCTTTTGTGAAAAAGATAATATCAAAATAGAATATGTTTCACAGATTGTGGAGAGTTCGGTATGTCAACATTAAAACATCAAATATCACATGAAATTGAAAATATAAATAGGTACTGAAAAGTTAGTCAGGGAGACCATGAATCTGTTTTCATTTTATACTCTCTTCAAATATCTGTTCTGTTCTGCACAAGGACTGTTGTTATATGTATGTATGGATGATTGCGCGTATGTGTGTGCGTGAATTTTAAATATAGTGTTTTCTTGTTATTGTGCGTGTTCGTGTGTGAATTTTTCAAAGTAATGTGGGGCCACGGTGGCTCAGTTGGTAGAGCGCTCACCTCTGGTGCTAGGGGTCGTCGGATCGATCCCTGCTCATGCCATGTGGGCTTTGTGGTGGACAAACACTGTGTGCGTGGGTTTTCTCGGGGTGCTCCCGTTTCCTCCCACTTTCTTCATTCCACCAATTCATCCCATCATCATCCATACGGCCTGAGCCATAGTTGCCTAAAGGTCTTAAAATAAATTCAATTCAAAGTAATGTGTTCTGTTTACATACTGTTTCTTTTTTCTGTTTTTTCTCTTTAAGAGGATCTTCTGTCACCGCTAGAAAGTTCACTGTTGGTGTTTATTGACAGAAAATTGCTACCGAATATCTTCATTTTCTAAGGAACTGGATATCTTTAATAGAAAAGAAATAGAAAAGAAAATTAAAGAAAAGATAATTAATAGAAAAGAAAAGTTTTGGAGCATTCTTCAGAAGTTTATGCACGGGTTGAAATACTTAGAACGTACATTTGTTTCCTATTTTTTTCAGAAATTAATTATTAAAAAATAAATAAAATTATTTTGTTTTCTCCAAATTACAGTATGTCTAAATTTGCAACCAATTACGCTTGAAAGATCAACCTTTCTTTGTTTTATTCCTTGTGAAGAAACGATTCTAATAATTTTAATTGCAATCATATCTGATACACCAATAAAAAAAATAGTATTTTTATATAGCTATTCTAATACACCTCTCAAAGGGTAAGCCACGCCCCACTCTAGGCCTGGCAGTGAAAGGGGTGGGAAGTTGGAGAAGCGAATCAAAGTATGTATATAATAAACTAAGAAAGTATCGCAGTCTTGACCCTCCGAAGCTACGTTGTTGCGGGTGGGAGTTCGTGTGACATCATCAGAAGTTGTACACACAGAGGAACCAGCTAACGGCACATGCTGTTCAGTATTTGACAGCGTGAATTTCGCCTTTCTTCTAGGAAAAACATTGTGTTTGTTGGGTGTAGAGATCGTTTTTTCTTCTTCTGTGAATTAGTGCAATGATTAATTATCTTATTTTATTTCTTTATTTTAATTGCAACTCCCGGGTCGAAAACGTGAACATTCGAAAGCGATCATTTGAGCCACTTAAAAATATTTCTTCCTATAAAAATGTCTTAAGTCTACCAAATTTGTTGCGTTTAGTTCTTCAGCAAGCGAAATTTTGGAAAGAAATAACAGAACATTGGCGAAAAATATGGAAGCAGAAAAGGAAATTAAACATGTACAGAATTTGCAAGAAGAAAGCAATGTTACAGTTATGAGATTGAGAAAAAAAATGTAGCGACACAAGTCTACAGGCACAAGTAAAGTACTTGAGAAACACAAACAAGATCTTAAAATATCGATTCATTAGCATTCGC
>JAGDQP010022159.1:0-30812 GCA_022664845.1 Lepisma saccharinum
TAGGTTAAAAAAGACATGCCATTGTATCTTTTTTCAATCGCTACTTTCCCGTAACTAGACGTTATAGTGAACGCTGTTCTGCACAAGATACGCAGTTGGGTGGTTCAGGTGTCGGACTTTGAGTCAAGCCCGTCTTTGAATCTCGCTCTTAGTTCGTTCATTCTCTTAAACTAATTACAGTGTATAACCTTCCTTGCAAAATGTGTCAAATAGACAGGGAATATATTTGATAATATACATTTCAATTGTAATTTTTGTGTAATTTTCTGCTCGTTCATTTAAATCTTTGTATCTCTTTCTTGTGTTTTGCTCCATACCTCATTCTCTTTCCGAGTATTTTCTTGCCACACAAAAGTATTATAAAATTGACTAACTATATTTTCAATGTGGTAATTGCATACAAAAGTTACTAAAAATACATTTCTATTCATTTTGCTATAGCATAAGTTAAATCTTTGGTAGTTAAAGCGGTTTTATCTCAAATTTCTCTAAGTGATGCTAACGCCTGTAATTTATATGATTCCGCAATACACGTTCTCGTTCTTATCCCTGCAAAATACTTTTGGAGGAAGAGTTTCACATCCTGGGGTGATATGCATTCAAGATAATCCACTAATCATACCATTCCAGGATGTGCAATTCTTCCTCCAAAAGTATTTTGCAGGGGAACGAACGAGAACGTGAATTACGGAATCATATAAATTTCAGGCGTTAGCATCACTGAGAAATTTGAGATGATACAAGTTTAAATTCAAAGTAGATTTATTGTAGCAGAGAAACGAATAGACATGTATATTTTAAGAAATTTTATATCCAATTATCACATTCAAGATTGTAATTCATTAATTTTATAACACTATCATATAAAAGAAAAATACTCTGAGATAGAATCAGGTATGTTGCGGAGGAGCAGAAGAAAGAGGGATAAACATTTTGCACGTTAAAATTCGCCGACGAAGAACTCTCGAAAGCGAATCAGGAAAACGCCAAATTTTCGAAGATGCTTTTATAGATCCGCGATATTGTATTTCCGGAAGCGACTCGATTTCATTTATTCCGTGTTTGTGGTTGATTATTGGCAAATTCATGTATTGACACTATCGCCACAAAACTTACATTTACATTTTTTTTAAATTTTTTAAAAATATTTATGGCCTTTAGGGATAGTGTTGGCGGAAGGGGTTATAGAATGTAGTTGGGGAGGACCTAGTTAGTGGGTACCATCCCGGCATTTCCCTGATGTGACTGAGCAAAATACCTGGAAATTTTCAGTCAGGATGGGCGGTCACTGTTATGATTCCCATGACCTTCCGATTGGTTAGTAAGCGTTCTACTAACTGAATTATAACCTCTCGGTGCAAGTGTAGCAAAGCATGCGAACAAAACAAGCGGAGCGAAGTTTGATATTTCGTAATCCCGTAACAGGGCAATAATGTAGGGCCTGCGCTTACAATATTTTGAGCCATAAAGTGCCAAACATAATGTATCTGTAGGTTAGAAGCAGAGAAGAGACATGTAAAAATAATCCTGTGATAATGAGGATAATGCATAAAAACAAATTTATTTTCATTGAATTGAATTGATTTTTCTTTAATGTCTTTAGGCAATTATGTCTCAGGCCGTACGGATGATGGAATGAAGAAAGTGGGAAGAAGCGGGAGCGCCCCAAGAAAACCTACGCAAACGGTGTTTGTCCACTACAAAGCCCACATGGCATGAGCAGGGATCGATCCGAGGATACCTAGCACCAGAGGTAAGCGCTCTAGCAACTTTTTTTTTTTAAACTCGCTTATTTAACTTCCTGTTACACACTACATTTTATTTATACCATTTGTACCTTTATTTTACGTTTATCTTACTTATCCAAACTACGGACAACACATTTAAAATCACATCCATGCCCGAAGCGGGGTTCGAACCCGCGATCCTTTGGTCACCAGAAAAGCGCATTAGCCAGCTCGACCACCTGGACCGGCACTGAACCACCGCGGCCCCAGTTTATTTTCATGTTCGATCAATTGACCGTAGTTTTACAATTAAATATTTAAAACAACTAGTGAACAATGTTCTGGTGTTAATTTTAGTCCTTGTTAAGCTACTCTTATCGCGAAAGGTCCGATTTGGCATATGTGATACGCGGTATCTGGTTCCTTCGGCCCTCCGCCAGCCTATTTTCGTCTGAGATTTAGCATTTCAACACGAAACTTTTCAAAACAGTGCAAATTGCTCGCACCACGGAGTTCCCTTCGGATTAGTTGCTGTCGCAAGCTTTCTAGCTGCACTCGACTGTCAAATAGAAAATACTGATTCCAAAATAATAAACATAAATAGTTAAATTGTTTAATGGTAAAAAAGTACAGAACACTTAAGTTTTGTAATAGTAATTGTAGTTTGTCATGATTGCACACTGCCCGCGACTAGAGATTATTACACTATATGGACGTACTATGTGTAACAGACATTCGCCACAGTATATTTATGTCAAAAATTAATAACAAGTTTAATTTAATTCTATTGTACTGAGGACCTGTGTGTGGTTATCAATTCAGTGATATCAGTAACTCTACACTCTACATTAGTATTATGTCCACGCAAACCAAAGTAAAAATGGGTAATTTTTTACAGTTCAGAATATTATTATTCTGAGGAAGGCTTTCAGAAGGACATTACGCGTTTTCTGATAACAACAGAATACTGAATTCTGCTACTGACTTATTTTCGTTACCCATAAGTACTTGTCACGGCCGCCATCTTTCTGTCGGTTACGTCCTGCACTTGGGATAGGCAATGGGAAAACACGCAGGTTCGATCCAATCTGCCGGCTATCCTGATTGATGTTGTCTAGGGTATTCCTCAGTTGAATTAGTAAATTAGTCAAATGACACGATAGTACCTCAACTAACACCGTGGCCACTACCACCATTGTTCCCAGAAGTAATCGCCGAGAAGCTTCATCTCTCAGACAGGCTAGGCCGAAGTTCAACTCAAAAAGAATATTGCAAAAAAAATTATATTTTGATTGTTACGTAATGAAACAAAATATTTTCTTTAAATTTCCAAATAGCATTTTAACCAGCCTGTTAAAATATATCGTCCCACTAATTGACTTCAGCAGAAGTTTATAGTCAAATTGTTCGAATTGAATTGAATTAATTTCTGACGTTGATGTAATTATGGCTCAGGTCAAGATAGGTCTGGGGAGAAGATGCGGTAAGGACCCAAAGTCAAATTTGAAGGTGTCATCCACCTCAAAATAAAATTTCAACCTGAAACTTATGATGGAACTTGATCGTCGACCACACCAGACCTGAACCTCACTCAACTTCGACCTCGCGTCTTGAGGTCTAGGCCAGATTACGTCGAGGTTGGACCTGGTGAGGTTGCTCTTTAAAGTATCGAGCTTGTTGATCAGCTAGCCCAACAGTTTATTCGACGAGTTTGCTGTCGAGGAAGCACGAGTATACTTCGCACTATGACAGTATGAGGCTTGCTGATCAGCTTGCTTGACGAGCCTGCCCTTGAGGAAGCTTGACGAATTTTTTGCTGTTATCCTATAGAACTTACTGATCAGCTTCCTCGACGAGCATGTTCATGTTCATCAGTGTCGTGGAGGATGCTCGGTGGAGCAATCTGATCAGCAAGCTCGAGAGTGTAATAACGACCTTAACTTCACCCTTATATTGGAAATTGGGCCTCAGTCAATTTGAATTTGAATTTAATTTATGACCTTTAGGCATGTAAGGCTCAGGCAAAGATGAGAGGGGAAATGATTCGGGAAGGTGTTGTCTTCCACAAGGTTCACATGGGATAAGCAGGAATCGTTGCGAGGACCCCTAGCACCATAGGTGAGCGCTCTACCAACTGGTCCCGCCTTCACCCTCGACTCATGCTTTACCTTCATGCTCACACTCCAAGTTTTTTTTCAATATTATATTTCACCTTTGAATTTAATTGGCTTTTTGTTTTCTAAAGGGTAAAAATGGTTATATGGCTGGTGAGAAAGCTTTTGCTTGCTGTTAAAGATCCTACTGGAAGAACAGTCTTGTTTTTTGTTTATTTAAGATAAAGGCCATTTAACACACAACCTATCTATCAGTCACGTGATAAAGACAGTGGGCGGCTGTGCAATAGGCTATTTCTTTTGTGAGTTTTCTCTTACAAACAGCGTACATTACACACCTGTCTTGATACCAAGACCTGCACATATAGCTCAGTTGAACAGAACTGAATTAAAAGCACAACTTTCTTCTTCATTTTTCTTTGCTTCAGGCTGTATTTGATAAGAAATTTTGTAGTGAGTTACGGAAGTTTGTGTGACGAGACTGTGGCAACATTTGACTGACACAGAATAGATTCAAGAGAAAACGTGTGTGTTTTTAAGTAAAAGAAAAAGAAAACTAATAAGGCATTTCTAGAACTCGCTTGAAAAAGTCTCGAGACAAACCAATGATTAATGTGTAAAGCTTTAATACATTTATTTAATACATGTAAGAAAATAAATCTTTGTGTTATTTTTTTGTGAATAGAAAAAAGAAGTAAAGTCTGTTGCAGCTAGGAATGCATTTGTTGCGATGACGCTATCATCACCAAAACATTCGTGTTTACAGGAACAACTCGTTGTCGGAAGTAGTGTTACCAATGCAGAGTATGATTCGAACACTTATAAGGCCTTTATGAAAGAAAGTGGAAGGGTAGGACGTGGAAGGAATCTGCTAGTTGATTTTCTATTAAAGAAAGGAATACGCAAGAGAATATTTTTCGTATTTTAATGGAAGATGCATGACGCAACGAATGTCAGACATTGGTCTCATTGGTCTTGGAAGGGTAGTGAAAAGTCTATATCTAATGTAACATATTGTGTCGCACATTGTCCATTGTCGTTCTTTTTAAGGTAATTACACAATGTATGCAGAGGTTAGCATGTCGTACTAGTAACCGAAATATGACGAGTTCGAATCCCGTTCACGCCAATTGAAGAGAGAAAACAAAAAGTGTAATCACAAAAGAGCTGTCGTAGCTCGGTGATAGAGCGTTGGCTTGGCATTCGAGAGGTCGTTGGTTCAATCCCAGCGGCTGACCATGCTGACTTAGGTCCGTCCAGGGTTTTTCCTCAGTCACACCAGACAAATGCCGGGATGGTACCTTGAGGCTGATATCTTCCTGTAATATTTCCCCTCCCCTTCCCCAGCCTGAGTCTTAGATGCCTGAATGACACAAATTAAATTAATTCAATTGAACAAAGAATAATACATAAAAATTACAGGATGAGGAAATAATATTCACTTCCGAAGCAGTGTAATCTCCTTAACACAAAGACAATGAGAATTCAGAGCCACGATGTTAGCACGCTCGCTTTCTTTGCGCGTGGTCACCGGTTCAATTAATGCTGGAATACATTGAACGGAGTGTTTCGGAACCTACTTTACCAGAAACGACTTTCAGTCCTTAGAAGCTCGTTCCGCAAGTTAATAACAAATCAATAAATTCTTTGAAAATTATAGCTGTGCCATTCCCCGAAATAATATAGCTCCCAAAATCTGCAACGTACGTTCCCAGAGCATTAAATAAATATTTTATTCCCTCTATGCTCAGTAGGCAGGGAGGGAGATATGCTTTGATTACGGAGCTATTCTTGTATTCGTTTGGTGGGAAGTAATATAAGGAGTAAATCGGAACAGGATGGTTGGTCTGAGATTTTAATTCCATCTGAGAAATGGCCTCTATCTTACGAAAGAGTCCTAAGCACCACAATAGCTATATTTTCTCCTTAGGGATTTCATCAGGGCACGAATTGAATTGATTTATGGATTTTAAGTTCAGAACATCATCGGAACAAAATCTTTATAAACAGTGATACACTCACACCAAATCAGTTGACTCGTAGGTAGGTACGCGGATTCGAACCCCGCGGCCGATCACCCTCACTGAGTTTTTCCAAGGTTTCTCTCAGTTTCACCAGGCGAATCCTTGCCGGCTACCTGCCAATTTTCCCACGTCTCTATCCCGGGCAGGGTCAGAGATGCCTAAAAGTCATAAGTAAACAGATTATAATGACTAATATCCCAACAATCTTCTTTGTTATTATTCTGCCAACGCCAGCGTGATTATCGGTAGGATAAGACAGTGACAGTACATTCTGATGAACTCAATCAATTGCAATTAATAATAATCACGGACGTTACAGACCGAAAGGTCCTGAGCCTGCCCCAATGCCATCTGTATGTGGTTGGTGGAACTGCGTCGACCTGAGTGACGGCAGTGTGGTCAGCATTGCGCGCCACCTGCCACGAACAGGCGTATTAGGGGCTTTCTAGACAGAGTGGCCGTCACGCCTTTATTCACGTGACTTCTCAGATTGCCTTACGACACTGGGTGGACGCCGATAAGTGGTACTACAGACGGGAATTGAACACGGGACCACGCGGACATGAGTCCAACGCTCTAACAACTAGACTATGAAGCCCCCACTGACCTTCATTAACGTGGGCATTATACCCTGGGGGAGATGTTCTTGGAAGGTAGTCGGTCGGGTTCTAGTTTGTAAGCACCATTCCGGTATTTGGTGTGATTGAGGGGAGAACTCAGGAAAAGTACGAATGATTAGATCGTTCACAGGACATTCCGATTGCTGAACCGACGCTCTACTAACTGAGTAAGGTCGCTCAGTACAACCTAGACTATAATTGTTCGTTCATGATAACGAATACTTAATATTTAAAAAATGATATTACTCTCTTCGTTATTGAACTAAATATAAACGAATTTCACGCTCATTTACGCATTTCTGTTCGCTTAAGTACATACAAACACTCAAGATCGTAGCACTTCGAAGCTACGTGTTCTTAGGCCCGCCAGCGAAGAAGCCCTGATCAGGGATTTTGGCAAACAAACAGCCCCACCTTTAAAATATTTATTGTTAAAAATCGGTTTTAAGTGCTAAAAATTGTACTTGCTCCTTGTAACTTTGTTTCGATCTTATTTTACCCCATACATTAGTAGCACACAAACGTTGAAAATGCGTGGATTAAACGTGAGTACCGAAACGTTATGTTAACGTTGTAAATGTACGAAAATGTATGTCTGTTTAACGGTTTATCCGACGTTGAATAATGGTTGAGAAGAAACTGGTTTAATTGGCCAAAACAGAGCATGAACGCTGTCTATTGGTATATACTCATTTAGTTTTAATTTTATCCGTTTTTTCCATCATGATATACTGTGTTAATTTTCGAACAATAAATAATCCTAGCGGAGCAGAACACAGGAACGTTCTGCACCTCCCGTTAGTACCTCGTCGACTCATTCCCTAATCCATGGATCCAGCTTGAGAGTCCACCGCTTATTACGGTATCTGTATTATTAACACGCAGTCTAGAATGCAGTTGCTACGCATCGTTCACCATCATGTGAGAATGAGAAAAAAGATACTTTCCAACTTTCTTTGTTGTGGGTATTTTGTTCTGATTTAACACCTTGGCCATGGTTGCACTATTAAATTTGTATTTCTCAATAAGTGTAATATGTCGCCTTAGAAGAACGCATATGAAGCGAAATGTGCGTCATAGTTGAAAACACTTGACATTATCGCCCTATTAACGAAATTAAGTTTTCGTTCAAATATAGTTTAAAATTCAAGCTGTTTTCAACATGCAAATGAGAACATGAAAATGTAGTTAATTTTATTGTATTTGCTTTTAATTATAATGTTTAAGCAATTAAATTAGAAGTGTGAAACAAACTCTAGGACAGTATGAACAATAGTTGAAAGTACGTCACATTAACGCCCTAACAAAGAAATTCTATCTACGTTGAAATATAGTTTAAAATTCAATCTGTTTTCAGCGTGCACATGAGAACATAAAAATTAGTTTTTGTCGTTCAATTAGTTTTTTAATTATATTTTTTTTTACATAACATTTGTAAGAAACACATTAAACAAAATCTATACCATATTCGAAAATAATATATTGAATGAACGTTGCAGTAACGCCTTATCAACGCAATGACATCTTTGTTGAAATATATTTTAAAACTAAACGTATGTTTTTTCAACCGGTAATGGTTATTCAACGAAATGAACCTAAAATCAACGTTGGAAACACGTATGTGTGCTGCTGGGATAACTAAGAATCATGGCAGGATCCCTGGGATTGATGCACTTAACACGTTTCCTATCCGAAAGGAAATGAGTAGGCGGAATAAAGAATATTGAAACTATTATGGATGAGAAAATAAGTAATTCTATGACGCAGTTACAAGCTGATTTGAAAGCTCTGGTGAATACTATCCAATTTATAACGTATAAAATTAGTAGTTGTCATGCAGGTGTTAAGGATATTCGTTCTCGAATAAATCAAAAGAAAGCTGATATAGAAAGAATCGATTCTGAAATTTTTGAAATCCGGAAGGAAACTTCGGAGTCTTTTGAGATACTCCAATAATGGTAATAATACTGGTAATAATACCTGTAATAATACTCAAAATTCTTGGTCTTGTTCTCATAAAAACATTGTTCGTAACAATAATAATATTCCTAATAATACTTTAAATAAAACTCCATGTAATTGCAGTTTTTCAAATAATAATATTTGAACGCTTGTTCAAATATTTGAACACTATAAACGCTTGTTCTAGTGTCCGTAATGTTCAAATAGAAAAAAGTCTTAGTTCAGGCCAAACAATTAAACCTGTACCTGTTAGTGCACAAGTAAATTTAAAATGTAGTAACAAATGTCAAAGTCATTCTTGTTACAATCATTTTTGTGCTAACAATGGCACCTCAATGCCTAGTCAAATAAATCCAATGCTAGGTTGCACAATATAAATAATTTTAAGTTATTTAACTGTTCCCCCCCCCCAAAAAAAAAGTAAAATAATTAAGGGTATATAAAAAAGGAAAAGGTGTTCTCTTATGAGATTTTCTTTTTTTTTCTGGCAGGTATGTGGATTGTGATGTCTCTAGGTGAGCCTCACATGCCATCTGCCGGTGTAGTGATTAATCATTTTTCTTGATGAAGACGGAGTCGTGTGTTTCCAAGACAGTCAACAGATGTCTCTAAGGTAGCGGTTCTAAGTTGTTTGTTCACTAAAATATTTTAAAATTTATATTTTATTTTCGTCTAATTAGTTAAATAACTTAAAATCTTCTAATATACGTGGTCTATAGGTGGCAGCGGCAGTCAGCTCTTATTTAAAGGTAAATTGTAGTAAGCGGTTAATATTTCGGTAACGTCATGGTAGTTCAAGTTAATAATTTTAAGTTTTCTTATTTTGTTAGTTAAAGTAATATTTATTTATACTAAAAAAGCCTACTAATTTCAAGTGCTATTAAACGTTTCTTTCTTCATATGTGTTCCTATTTTTTTTTTTTTTTTTTGTATTTCGTTCAAGTTTAGTTGTGTTTTTAACTCAAATTATTTAATCTATTTAATCTAGTCATAACATAAATTCCAAGCCGGTGATGGAAGAAGTGGACTAAATATCAATTTAGTTAATTGCTTTCCGTTAGACTCGTGGTTTGACCTGACGCCATGCTGGAAGTTTTCAACAAAACTTAAATAATTTACATCTAGTGCTCAATAAAAAAATATTAGCTCTTTTATTCGTTTCATAAAATACAATAAACTATCCAGTAACATTACTGTTTGCAATCTAAAGCAAAAAACATTTTAAAAAAATAAAAAATAAACCTTACCTTTAGCTCCCTGGCGTGGGGAATCACTTGACGTGTTTTGGGCAAAATTTAGGTTTGGAAACTAATTCAAAATTTATTGGTTAGTATCATGTGTTTGATTTCTTTTGGCGTGTGTAACCTTCAAAAGTTTAAATTAGTTAAATATGTAAAATTTTATACCTGTTAAATATAAATATTTAAGAAACAGTCAAAAGTAATTCTTTTAATAAAGCATGTAAAATTGTCCGAGGTTTTAGTTTGTGTACATAAGTTTGTGGTGTTCTAGGGGTGACATTTAAAGTCACTTCACCTTTTCTTAACCTCTTCTTTGCATTCCTTTTAATTCTAAACGTGAAAGGGGTGAAGTAACTAACATAATATATATGTTTGTGTGTAAGTGTTTACAATATATATTTTGTTAAATGTCAACAAGTATTTAATAGTAATTCTAAACAACCTGCCAGATTTTTAATGAGACGATACCGTAATAATTTGTGTAAAGTAACTTATTCGTTTGTTGTAAACATTATTTGTTAATGTCTTCACTTTGGGTACCAACTAGGCTTTCATCCGCTCGTTGAGCCTCTCTTGGTTTTCTTTTTCAATTCAAAAAGTGACGGGCAAATGGTAGCTTATTTTTGTCTGTACAGCTGCACTTTGTGTGTTTGTCCCTTGTCGTTGTAACGTAATGTCCTTGATCGTCTCATAAAATGCTTGTAATTTAAATAATATTCTAAATTATTACTTTAACACTTCATAATTAACTAGTAAGCTAAATTCATTACATAATTTTGTTAATTTTGCCATATAAAAATCTTTAATCTAAAATTGCTAATACAAAAATTTTGTATATTGTAATTCTTTTGTCTCTGAGTACATATGCTTAACTTAAAAATGTCGCTTGTAATTATATGTTTTATAAACTAAATATTTCTTTTTAAACATCTTAATTCTGTAAAAAGTTCATTAATGAAAATGTACCCATTTTCAATGTTTTGGCAGGCAATGTAATAAATAATGTTGCAATTAAAATTTCAAGAGTGTATAATTTAGCTACTCCTGCTTTTCAGTAAATAGGTTAACAAATTTGTTCGTTACTAGTAAATGCATGCTAAAAGGTAAACTTTTAAGAAAAGTAAAATTTCAATTTCTATAAAAGTAAAATTGAAAATACAATCCAATTCTAATATTTTAATAGCCTCTCCTTGTGCAGTTTTGGGTGTGGTACCTAAGCGGTATTTTCCGTCTATTTGCAAAAAGTGAGTTAAAGGTTCATAATGTTTTTTCTTTCCTTTTATCAACCTGTTGTAAAATACAAAAGTAGGTTTCAAATTTTTCCCCTTGTATGTAATTAATTAGTAAAAACCAGGTCAATGGGTTAGGCTTGTAATATTTCTCTGCCAGTGTAACTATGCACATTCATTTTCCTTTACAGTAAATATCTTTCCTGTTAAGTAAAAGGTTACAGTGTAATAAACAAATAATATCACTTTGGTGCCAAATGACCGTGCGTACAAAGGTCTTCCTGTTGCCAAAATTCTTCTAGTATTATTTGTAAAATATTTTTTTCTTCGTAAGAGTGAAATTGGCAAATCAGTTTACATAGCGGTCATGGGCCAGGTAAAGTTAATTAAGCAAAATTATCATATACTAACCCATTGTAATGTTATTTATAAAATAAGTCTAATAGCAGTGTTCATTCAAGTTTTGCGTATATCTCAAAACATGTCCTCATAACAATAAATCTGTCAATATTACTTGGTAACACAAAATCTTAAAGTGCAATTCTGCCTTGCACCTATAATTATTTGTTTTCAATCAATGTTTTATTTTATTTTGTTTATCCTTCTTTATTTTTTATGTTGGAAGTATGTTTTGCGTAATCCAAACAATCTCCATATTAGCACTAAGCATAACCTGCAATTTTGCAAACTATTTGTCTGCGTCCTCGGAAGCGGTAACGACCCTTAAATGTTCCTTAATTGTTATGGTGCAAATTTTGCATCAAAATATTATTATCTTTATAATGCCAAATAAGCAGTAGTGTTTCAAAATAAGTACCCCCAAAGGTTAAATAAAATACTTCAATAGCAAAAGTCTATAAACCCGCTGTTCCCTAATTAATAAACGGGAACTTTAGTAGAAAAGCTTAATCTTCTAATAGTCATTAATTATGCTGGCTAAATCATGTTAAACAATCAAAAAAAAATTTCAAAGGTATCGCCGCTCTAAAAAATTCAAATTACTAGTCCGCCAATAAATTGGTTGCTATGGTGTGTTTTTATAAGAAAAAGTAAAATGCACCTAAAAAATTTAAAGTATAAACAAGAGTTGTATTACGCCCGCTCAAGGTGGGGGCGTCATGCGCTTTCAAACCTGCAACTTGTTGCCCTAACCGCATAAATTACCATAAATCTAAAGTTTTCTTTTTTTCTCTCTCTCTGCGACTTCTGGTCTAAGCAGTAATTTTCCACAAAGTAGCGTTTTATCTATCAATACTATTTCAAATAAGTAAATTTAGCTCTTAAATTAACAGTGCTGCCAGTAATGGCTAAATATTTTTCTTGCACGCTACAGGCCCCCAATTTTATTTTTTTATTGTCAAAATAGATAGAAACCGTGCTAAACTCTATTTGCACCATCCCATTTTGGACTCTATACCCCCCAAACTCAAAATCACCACGGAATCCCTGGTTAACCCGAACCAGATAATAATAGACTTCGTGTTTTTCTACCAAAAGTTTATATTTAACAAAGAAATCCAAAGGCAACCCTAGCCATTCCAATACTTTATACCCATTTTTTAGTTCGTTATCATTCACCGTCTATTCTTTCTCCTCGTTTTCTTTAATCTCCGAAGCAATCGATCGCGAAAAAGGAGCATTCACAGTTCGTAAAACATATAGTTCAATGCTCTTTTCACAATTAGTTTCTCAACAATTTGACCAAAACAGTTACCATAATATTCGTATTCCCTCTCAAATTATTATTATTATAGTTGTTGTTTTTATCCGTTCGTAGCTGGACGATTAACCAGGAGAATAGCAAAGCGCTTCAGGCCTTGTGTTCACACGAAACTTCTTCAGTTAGCGCCACTGCATTCACCGTTCGACTGACGTGTCTGTTGTCTGTGTCCGTGTTTGTTGATAGGTTAGAACGCGGTTTGACCACTTGAATTCGGAACAGAAAAGAACTATAACCATGTCTGATCCGAGTATAAGAAGAAAGTTTATGAAAACGACAACTGTACAGCAGAAAGAGTGAGCGCGCAAACAACAAATAATTGTTCGGATAAATTTCTGCAGATTTAAGTTAGGATACGGACATCATTGAAGAAACTTCGCTCTGTTGGAAACTCCTTGTTGCTAGAAAATACTATTTTATTTGAGGTATAGAAAAAGGAACTTTAGCTCAGTTGGCAGACAATCTGCAGGTTCTGGGTTCCGTAACAGCAGGCTACCATCTTGACTTAGGTTTTCAATGGTTTTTCCTCTCAGACACATGAGAAAAATGGCGGGAATATATCTTGAACGTAACCGATTCGTTCCTGCATGTTCTTACCGTTCCTATCCAGGTCTGAGTCATATATATCTAAACGTCAAAAATAAATTTAAATTCAAAATTAAGAAAAAGGGATCGTCCAACTATTAGCTATGTATTTATTCCACGGATGAGAAGAGGGTTCAAGTTTTAACTATTTTTGCTGACATTGGGGAGTGGAATCAGAGTAATACTGACGTAAGATTTGCTTAAAAAGACGTGTTTAATTAGTGTCAATTTAAAGAGTTTCTTTTGGACTAGGAAATCACGATAAAAATTGAGAAGTCAAGAGTTCATTGTCCTTTATTCCATCGTTATTGATTAGTTCGAGGTGTGCCAAGTAAACAAAGTTGACAATTCCCGGCATACTCTGCTTGCTAATTGAGGCAGCAGCTGTGAAAGCAATCTGTGCAATGTACAGGGCTAATGTCAATGCTGAAAAGATACCCCAGTAGCACACAAATGTTAAAAATACATGCATTAAACGTTAGTACCGAAACGTTAACGTTGTAAATGTACCGAAATGTCCGTTTGTTTAACAGTTTATTCGACGTTGAATAATTGTTGGGAAGAAACGAAGAAACGGGTTTAGTTGGCCAAAACAGAGCATGAATGTTGTCTGTTGGTATACACAAATTTAGTTTCATTTTATTTGTTGCTTTTAGCACGAAACATGGTATTAATTTTCCAACAGTAAATAATCCGAGTGCCTGCTGTGGCTTTTGAACACAGGAACGTTCTGCATTTCTCGTTGGTATCTCGACGCGCTGATCACTTAGCCAAGATTCTACCTGAAGAGGCCATTATTCGTTTACGATATCGTTGAAATTAAATGTTCGTTGAAATGTGGTTTAAAATTCAATCTGTTTTCAACCTACACATGAGAACACCAACATTAGTTTTTGTACTTCAATTAGGTTTTTAGTTACATTTTTTGGCATAACATTAATAAGAAGTGCATTAAACAAAATCTATTATATCATAGTTAAAAATAGCTTATTAAATACCCGTTGTTTTAACGTCTTATCAATGCAATGACCTCTTTCTTGAAATGTGATTTAAAAATAAAAGTAATTTTTCAACCGATAACGGTTAATCAACGAAATGAACCTAAAATCAACGTTTGAAACTTGTATTGGTGCTACTGGGGCAGCAATGAATTGACTCTGTATTTTCCTGGTCGGAAACAATGCTTTGACTTATCTGATAATCCGCGATCAAGAAAACCATCAGATTTTGACAAAGATCGTTTAACTCAGTGCTTTCAAGAGAATCCCTGGCAAATAACGCGGGAATTGGCATAACTTATTGAATTTGACCACTCAACCACTGGATACCATTTGCATTCGATGGGATGGTAAGGTACAGAAATGCAAGCCAGTTTCGGCCAAATTGGCCAAAGAAGTTATTCAACAACTCGGCAGGGAAACTCTTCCGCACCCTTCCTATTGCCCTGACCTTGGGTCGACAGAATTTCACCTCTTCCGCTCTCTCTCTCTCTGTCTGTCAATCTAGTACACTCTCTCTAACCATAGTCTTTTATGATGAAGCTGCTCTTGAAAATTGGCTAACTGATTTTTCAAGTCAAAATACACGAGTTCTAAAATCGAGAAATCGAACTCCTCCAACGTTGGCATATAATCATTGACAATGTAGGCGACTACCTTACTGAATGAGTCAGTGTGATTATGACTGTGTATCGTTAGACTACAATAGCGTTATAAAACGATACGAATTTATGCACCAATCTAATACAAATCTGCTTATTTTTGCTTAAAAGTTGAGGCAAGTTATATTAAATGATTAAAGATGCTCTTACATAATATTTGAACGTCGCCAGAGAGAAGAAATAGTATTCACATAATCAATGAAATTAGAGGTACTTACAAGTAATTTCATCATCTTTACAGACAGCTTTCATTCAGATCGTACCCAGCTCTCGTTATTCAGACAGTAATGTCGCGTGCTTCGGAGCGGCAATGGGTAGGCACGAGAGTTCGAACCCCACGGTCGACTATCAGGACAGATTTTGCACGGTTTCACCAGTTACAAGAACTACTTGGTAAGTTAACTGTTGACTTACCAATTAACTCATGTAATTGCAAAACGTTGCGAGATTAAACAATGTTTCATCTGAAAATTGTTAAAATTTCAAAGAAAGCAAAATTAGCCATTGTTTCTATTAAAAATTTTAAAGTTGCCCCCCAGTAACAGTATTCCCAGGACGCTCCGGTTTTCGAAAATTTCACCGTTTGATTCCGCATAACCCATTTAGTATTTCACTTTAGCTTGGAACCTTTATTCTCATTGAGTTACAACACTTGAAGAGTCCCGAAAACCCTCTATACCATATTAATTTTGACCACTAACTAGGTCTTCTAGCTGCCAAACGGTATGAGCTATCGAAAAGTATTTCTTCTAAAAGTTGTTAAAAATTTAGCGCTTGTTTGAAGGGAAGCAACATCGACTCCCCCACTTTATATTCAAAATTTTGAAGTTATTCCCTTCGTAAAGGTACCGGTATTCCCGAGACGCTACTGTTTTCAGAAACATCACCGTGTGATTCCGCAGATTCACTTTGATTTAATCATTTTTTTGTTTTAAAGATTTCTGTGGCACTAGGAGCTGAGTTATGACCCTGTTACTGATTTCCAGAACCACCCTGTAGATTCATCGGTAGTTCATAGGTGTGCAAAGTTTTAAGTTGATCTGCTATGTGGAAGTGGGTCAAAATTAGCTTACACAATTTCTCCCTAACTAACAAGTGAAGTTAACTGAAAGCTTATAAAAAAGAAGGAAACACTAGTAGTTTTCTTCTGTTCATACGCTCACAACAGCTTTATTTCTAGAAGACTCATGCTGCCATAGGTTCTCGTCTCAAGGTCAACGCCTGGCATGTCTGTCAGGCTTCGCTTCGTAACACACCTGCTCTCACCTAAAAGAACACAACTTTCTGTGTCTAAAAGATCGTATGATTTCTTTTGTTAAACGAACATCAAACAAGATTTGTTTTTAAATCTAAAACAAGACAAAATCTTTTGACAATATTTATAAGTTGCCCTGAAATATAACTTTAATGTTTACATTTTTCATAGACCTTACTTTGAACCTCTCTTTAGAGATCTTTAATACTCAATAATGAGTTTTTGGTTCCTTCGTAGCGAAGCTATAAGAAAAGGAGCATTCTAATCCCGGATTTGGCGTCTGTCCGTATCCTGAAATTAAATCTCAAGAACTACAAAGTATAGAGAGATGCGTAGGTGTCATTGGAAATGGCTTGAATAGACTTGCTCAAATCCCCTGGAACCGTCTTGATTGGTGCACTAGTTCAATGTTGCCAGCCCATTTTTAAAAACTAATTGTTAAAATTGTTTCCATTCAGTTCGACCTAGCTGCGTCGAACTTGGCATAAACATTATTCGACACAATACAAAAACACTGAGGTCTTCTGCGTCTCTAAGCAACTCACTTATCAGTGCTTGCTGCCTATTTTCTTTAAAATTATATTGTAAAAAGGACCTGAGTCACTTTTTTGGTGGGTTTGAGTGGGTGGGGTTATTCCAGGTTCTCTGGAGTAGACGTATGCTTTGCATCACAATTGTTCTGATCCAGAACAATAGCATGATAGCCCAAAAAGCTATTCTTACTCTGTTAGAGAAGATAGATTTTGTCGTTTTTCTCCAAGCTCCATAAATGTTTTTCTTTTGTATGTGATTGGGGCCCTTTTTACCGGTACAATAACATATTCATTTATTTTCAAATTATTTCCATTATTTTAGAACGCCTTTGAACTTTAAATTTTATTATCCAAAGCAAGACAAGTTTTGTAAAAACCATGAAATTCTAATACGAGATGAGTGTTAGTAAAGAGAGAACAATCTGTCACTAAGTATTTCAGTGGAAAATAGTATTCTACGTTAAACAAAAGCTTTTCCTTACTCATACTTGCCTCTTTCTGAAATTCTGAAGAATGCTATTGGAATAGAAATCTTTGTATTAAACTCAAGTAAATATTGTTAAAGTTCGAATTCATGTCACTCCGACATGAACTCCAACATTTGTTACACCGAACAAAATTTTCAAACAATTATTTTTCTTAATTCTAAAGTTAATTACCTTTCTTATCTCTTATCAAAATGGCAAATTAAAAGATCTAAATACCTTTTCATAAAAAAATCGTTTTAACATTTCTTTTGACAAAAAATAAATTATGTGTGAAATAAATAATGCTTAACGTGAATTGATATTTCTCTCTTTTTTAGAGAACTTAACTGCAAAACAGAAATTTGATTATTCAAATGACACTTCTTGACTTGTTAAAGTCATAAAACTTTCAATACTGGTTCCATTTCTCGGTGAAGAAACTTGCAAATTTACTTGAATGAAAGGCATCAGAATTTAAAGGAAATTACCCATTCATTAACTATTGTAGGGTATTATAAACTTTGATCTTTAACCAAAAATAGACCTTGGTCTAATTTGAAGCAAATTTATTGATTAAACGTAGTCATTATTGTGAAAAGGTTACAAATCATTTGACTTTCTGAAAAATACCAAAATAATACGTCTCAAAACTAAGCGAGACTCTAAGAATTCTGTACTTCTCATCAAAACAAATATTGAAAAAGACAACTACTTTCCGAAATACTAGACTAGCGAGCATACTCTACTTTCACGCGCCCTATTGTGTCCTCGCAATACTACTTCAACTAAAAATCTAGACACAAACTCTCTAAGGGAACCAAGAAAGTTTTGTCGCTTTTTGTGGAGGTCTGTGTTCAATTGGCCCTTAGACTGTGAGTTGAATGCGAATGGAGATCAGGCGAAGGTCAGTTATTGGTGTGGGTATAGCCAACATGCTACCTGGTTGTGGCAGTTCAGTTACACCGTGAACATGCGGAAGGACAGAGTGAACATGGGACCTCAACAGAGCGTCATAAGGGCGTGTATGCAGTACGAGTTCAAACTGGGGTCAAACGCAGCTGGAGCGGGGAGGAAGATATGCCAGGCTTTTGGTGAGGGTGTCGTGACTACGCGGACAGTGCAGCGGTGGTTTACCAAGTTTAAGGACGGTGACGAAACGCTCGAAGACGCACCACGTGCAGGAAGGCTAACAGAGGTACCAAATGAAGATCTTCAGGCAGCAATTGAGGCGAACAGTGGTCAGACATGTGAGGAACTGGGACTAAAATTCAGTGTGAGTGGAGAAATCATTCGGTAGCACCTCCATCAACTTGGGAAGCACTACAAGTTGGGTCGATGGGTCCCACATGATTTGACTCCGGGCCAGAAGGCAACGCGAGCAGACTGTGTTTCTTTGCTGTCTCGTCTGAGGAAGGAGCCATTTCTGGACAGGGTGTTAACATGTGATGAGAAGTGGGTCCTGTACGAAGCTCCACGGCACTGTCACCATTGGTTAGCATCAGATGAACCGGTTCCAAAACAGCCGAAACCAGCACTGCACCAGAAGAAGGTTCTCCTGTGTGTTTGGTGGACTGCTCCCGGCATCGTGCATCGGGAACTGCTACCAGCTGGTCAGAGCATCAATGCAACTGTACTGTCAGCAGTTGAGTCGTGTTCAAGAAAAACTCAAAACTCTGAATCCAGCACTTCTGAATCGCAAAGGAGTCCTCCTGTTACAGGACAACGCAAAGTCCCACGTGGCTAGGATGACCCGGGGCACCTTGGATGGGAAACACTATTGCATCCGCCATACTCCCCGGACATTGCACCGTCCGATTTTCACCCGTTCCATTCCTTGGACAATCACCTTAGAGGACGCCAGTTCAAATCCCTAGTAGAGGTGAAAAATGAACTTGATACGTTCTTCGCTTCACGGCCCACCAAGTTCTATCGCGATGGAATCCATGGCCTTCCAAAACGTTGGCAGAAGGTCGTCGATGCTGATGGGGACTATTTTTGATCTTCCAGGTACGTCTTAGGTGGCATATCGATGTTCGAAAGTGGTAGATGAAAAAGCGACATAACTTTCTTGCTTACCTTTATAATATGCACCAAATTCGCTTTTGTATGTTTCAGCACTTTTCAGTATAATGCTTTTAATAAATTTAAGAACACTGTTCGTTTAAAGCACCTTAGTAATGGGAATCAATGTTCTCATTCTCATGTCACATTACAATAAATGTAGCAAAAACTCACAAGCTTGCACATTTGCTTATCGTCACTGCTCGACAAATTAGAACTAATAAATATCACCTTTAAAGATGGAAAATACGCGCTCAAAATACTTCAAGCTCCTTAAACCCGATTATTGACTACGATTTTATAACCGATTGTTGTTAAGATTACTTAGTTCTTATTTTACTTTAGTAGCCTAATTCATTTTTGCGAAAGTAACTTCAGTTTCGCAGAACAGAAATTATCACATAGTTTACTCCACGTGTTTCATTTCCAACTTATTCAAAGTTAACTGACTTCCTAATGTACATCCCAGAACACGAGTTCAAACGACGTGGAAATTACAATATTAATAAGTTTTAGCGGACTTCCTCTCGGCATTTATAATCCATAAGTTTATTTTCGACAATAAAAGATTTCGTGCTAATGAAGATTACTTGACAACATTAAACAATTCAGAAGTATACTTTCGAAATTAGTATTAATATCTGATTACAGATTACTTGAACCGAGCTGACGTAACTCAGTTGGTAGTATGTTGGGTTAGCAATTGGATTGGAAAGTTCTGGGAGCGGATCCCAACGGTCGCCCATCTGACCGCTTTTTCTAGGGATTTTCCTCAGTTATACCAGGCGAAAGCCAAGATGATACTTACGAACTAGGTCCTAGCCGACTACCTTCCAAATTCCACCCTTTCCCGACCCGAATCTGAGATGCCGAAAGTTCATAAATAAATTCAAAGATTACTTAAATCAAGTAACCCTTTTCCATAAATTCCATGTGTCTTACGCAATCTGAGATTGTTCAGCATAGTTGCTTCAGCTCTCCTAATATTTTATTATTTCTTTTAATGTTTATATTTCTTTAAAATAGTTCAAAGCGGGTATTCTTTTATTCCCAATGATTGATTAATGGCGGCCATTTCTGTATTGCGGAGTATTGCCATTTCTGTATTTGTGTTTGCAGACGGAAAATGCAATATCTACGGACTGGTTTACCATAGGATGTTCAAACAAAAACATTTTTTTTTAAGTCTGCTTGACAATTTTAGTTCTCTGCATGAAAAACTCAACATTTCTATCAGGGCACGAGACATGGGCGAATTTATGGGGATCATTACCCCCGACCCAAATCATTTCAAAATGACATAATTTTTAAACGATAGCTTTTATAGTGTCTCTCTCTTGCCCCCCACCCAGGGTCTCTCTCCTAATTTCACCCATGGATCCAGATAGAAATATAATATCATAGAACTCATAATACATAAACAGTACGCTTCTCCATTTCTGTCTGCGCTAAAACTAGTGGGGTTTTGCTCAGAGCACGTGATTTTGAATTCATCCACTAGGGATCTCTGGTATAAACTTCATAATAAAATATGACGACTCCTTTAGTTTTAGCGCAGACAGAAATGGGGAAGCGTGCTAAGTATATATATTATGAACTCTATGATATTATTTTCACACGTTATGTACTTGTATAACGAGAAACTACGGTATAAATTTAAACTTTCTAACACTCTAACAAATATTGTAACACACCCACTCTAAGCCTCTGGATTCCACAGTTGTGACAAACTGTTATCGACTGGGGTACTGAAGTCTGTGCACAACTTTACGTCTACGTTTAATCACATTTTATTTTGAAACCCCAAGGAAATCCCCAAAAGGCCTATAAAACACACATGGCCTCAGATAAACTGTGTGTGTTTTTTTAAATCAACGTTATTCCAAAACGCACTCCGTTGCGTGAAATGTAGGATCTAATCCAAAATCAAGGGGTGACTTGAGTGCAAGGAGAAACATACCTTCAAACGAATTCCATCCTATGCATTTTGATTTGAATTTATTTTAAGGCCTTTAGGCCGTATGGATAATGATGGGATGAATTGGTGGAATGAGGAAAGTGAGAGGAAACGAGAGCACCGCGCGAAAACCCACGCACACGGTGTTTGTCCACCACAAAGCCCACATGGCATAAGCAGGGATTGGTCCGACGACCCCTAGCACCGGAGGTGAGCGCTCTACCAACAGAGCCACCGTGGCCCCTTCATCACTTGAGTTTTCAGCATATTGGACTCTCTACGCAGCAGAAAATCAATGTAAATAATCTCATTGAAGCGCATTGCGAACTAAACACATTATGGAGTATTATTGCGATGTAAACGTGTATCTTTTTGCGCCCAGGATTGGCATCAGAACTTCCACATTACGCCCATATTTGGTATTTCTCACGCATGACTATGATAAGGCAAAATGTAGTATCTTGAGGAGTTTCCAGTGTTCTATGACAGAAGTAATTAAACTGCAGTTTTACGAAAAGAAGCTGATTCTTTTACTGAAAATCACAGAACTTCTCCTCGCATAAACATAGGTAACAAAAAGACATGCGATTGCATCCTTTTCAATCGCTACTTTTCCGTAACTACTACTACGTTATGGTGAATACTGTTGTGCATGAGATACGTAGTTAAGTGGTTCAGGTGTCGGGCTTCGAATCACGCGGCCCGGGTTTGAATCCCGCTTCTAGTTTGGGCATTCTCTTAAGCTAATTACAGTGTGTAACCTTTCTGGCAAAATGTGTAAAATATACGGGGGATATATATTTGAATATTATACATTTGAATGTAATTTTTGTGTAATTTTGAGATCATTTATTTCACTTTTTGTGCACAAATGTTTATCTCAATTTTTGTGTTCAGCTCCATACCTCATTATCTTTCAGAGTATTTTCTTGTCACACAAAAGTGTTATAACATTGACTAATTACGTTTTTAAATGTGGTAACTGAATATAAAAGTTCTTAAATATACATTTCTACTAGTTTCTCTATGATACAAGAAACATTTCTTGTGATTAAACCTGTTTTATCTTAAATTTCTCTAAATGATGCTAACGTCTGCAATTTATATGATTCCGCAATACACGATCTCGTTCTTTTTCCTGCAAAATGCCTTTGGAAGAAGAATTGCTCATCCTGGAATGGTATGCATTCAAGGTTATCCACTAATCAAGTTGGATTGCATATTCAATAGGCGAACAGTACTACAATTCATTTAGCTTAAATGAGCATTCAAAGGGGTCAAAAATATATGATCGCGATTGTAAATGAATTGTTGTACTGTTCGCCTATTGAATATGCAAGCCAATTTGATTAGTGGATAATCTTGAATGCATATCATTCCAGGATGTTGAGTTCTTGCTTCAAAGTCATTTTCAAGAGAAAAAATTGTAACACGTACGTTGCGGATCATATAAACTACAGGCGTTAGCATCATTGAGAGAAATTAAGATAAAGAAGGTTTAAATACGAAAAATATTTCATGTAGCGCGGTAAAAAATTATTGTGAGAGAGAAAATAAGGTAGAGAGCAGGGGAACAAGGAAAGGAGATAAACATTTGAACATAACAAACTGGAATTAATGAGCTGAAAATTTCACAAAAATTGCGATTGAAATACACATTATTCAAACAATTTTCCTGCTCATACTGCACATTTTACCAGAAAGGTTACACTCTAGAATTCCTTTAAAGTAATACCCTAATTGGAAGTGGGATTCGAATCCAGCCTGCCTGATTCGAAGTCGAACACCTTAACTACTGAAATACGTATTTCATGCAGAACATCGTTCGCTATAATGACAAGTTAAGCAAAAGTAGCGTTTGAAAAAAGAAACAATGGTATGTCCTTTGAAATTCCTTGATAGTGAAGTCTAGAAAAAGTGACCTTATAATCCGGCTCAGTACGCCCGGTCATCCATATACAGAAATTACATCTTAGGAAACCAAGGAGTAGAGAGATACTTGAGGTATTGGCTAACTACCTGAGAACTGCCGAAACCGTTTTGATTGCTGCAGTGGTTCAGTGCTGCCAAAACTCTTTTTAAGTAGTCAATTGTCCAAGATGATTCCATTCCGTTAGATCTATCTGCATCAAAACTAGCCTAAACATTATTCGACACAATAGAAACATACTCTGTAGGTTCTCCAAGAATGTGGTTGTCTGTGGGTATCTCCAAGGAACCCGCTGTAACTGTAACAGACCCTGTTCAGAAATTATATCTCACGAACTCCAAGGAGTAGAGACGTGGCTGAGGTGTAGTTGGAAAGAATTTGTATGGACTAGCTCAGAGCCGCCGGAACAATCTAAAGTGTCTCCAGGCAATTGTTTTTATTTTTAAAAAAGTACTTCCATTCTGTAGGACCTATCTGCAATAAAATTGGCATAAACATCATTGGGTACAATAAAAGAGCTTTCCGAGTGTCACTGTCTCGTATCATCGCAGTTGCCTCCTCATTTTTCAGGAGATTCGGCACTCCCAGCACCAGAAAAACAATAAAAATGACTAATTTTAAGCTCAGGCAATATTGCGTTCTACCAACGTAACGCAGCACTTGAGGCGTATGCGCGAACAAAAGTCTATGTACCATGTTAAAAGATAGCGCATAGACTTTTTTTCGCGCATACGCCTCACTTGTTGGCTCAAGTTTCAGCTTGATTCACCTGTCCAGCGGTTCATGGTTCTGCGGTAACTTTAGGCCACTTAAGTTATAATTATAAATTAATTTTATTCCCATATTTGGACACAAGAACTTACGAGACGTATCGAAGAATCGATTTTATTATTAATATATGTAAAATTTGTGGAAAGAAGTACAAAATATATTCAGCAATAAACCATGAGGCATTGATGGTAAATCAACGGGCTGGCTGGCGAGTGGAGATAGGTGAGTCAAGGGTGAGCTCGGCCAACAGGCGCTGCGTTGCGTTGCGTTGCTAAACGTATTATCTGTATACGTATAAGAGAAAGAGTAACTACTATTGCGACTTTAATACTGGCTTCCTGTGCCTAGGCATTTTGATGTATAATGAATTCCGTTTTTAAAAATTAAGAGTTTGTAAACCAAAATGATTGATCAGAAATTCTTATTTCTGCTGAATGCAGTTCGAAGAATATGATGGCTAAAAGTCGTCTGATAGAAATTTTAAGTTGCTTATTCTTTGATTGTTTGGTTGGAGTCTGAGCCTATGTACTACATGTTCAATCCTGATAATGAGTTCTATTCTTGGTTTAAAGTAGATGAGTGCATCTTTATTATATTTACTCTGCACTTAAACAAAGTTTGTTAGTTCAACATCTGATAGTTTGTCAAGGAATCTTGATCTTATAAAATTCTTTAATAGGGTTTCCTATGGTGCTGTCAAAAGTATATCTTATATAGAGGAATATATAACCTTATCTTATATATCTTATATCTATACCTTATCTTATATAATCATATCTTATATAACTTATATAGAGGAATATCTTGGCAGAGCTGAAACCAGGTCAGCTTTGATGACCAGGTCTTACCTGGAGATAGGTAATCCGGTCTAAAACTTGACCCGATTGACCCGGTCTGAGAACTTTATGAGCTTCAGTTTTGTAATTTCCGTGCTCTGGGGGTAACACCTCGAGTCCCGAACACCCGTCAAACGTAAGAAAATAATCAAATGCTCTACTTTGTCCTCCGGGTGACGAGATCTAAATCGGGTTACCGGGTCCCAAAATTGACCTGGTCCAAAACTTGACGTACTGTGCTATAAGCACAATCATATAGTGTTGATTGGAGAGGCAAAATAAGACATTAAACAACACTCTGAAAACAGGCCCGATTGCAAAAACGAAGTATAGACTTACAAAGGACACTATCGAAAAGTGTGCTCCGAAAGCAGAAAATTTTACAACCATTGGAAAGAGATCTTCACGCTATACGACATACGTAAAAACTAGCTGCCCAATTGCAGAACTAACTGAGCTTTTTTTTTTAATCATATTTTATTGTTGTTGTCTTTTGGAGTACAGAAACCGAATTCGACAGCCAAATTTCGCAGATGAATTCTTGACACCGAAACAAGGAAAAATATAACTTTGCATTTGTCGAATCCGCTTAATTTTCTAGATACAGGGATTCAAATTTGGAATCCTAATGTTGTCATTTCGAACACAGAAACGATATTCAACAATGAAACTTCACAGATGAATTCCTCACACCAAAACAGGAAAAAATGATATCTTTGTAATTTGTCGAATCTCGCTTCATTTTCGAGATTTTCATTTGGAGCCCAAAATCGATTTTATAATGTATATTGCTAACAAAAAAATAATATTTCGCGGTAAATTATATGCAGTGTTTAGTGTTTGAGAGTTGATTTATATCAATACGGTGCATATAACGAGTAAAAATCTGATATAATCAGTTTTTCAGTGTTGCAAACCAGTTATTTTTTTAATGACACTCCGATGGTTAATTTAATATTTAGTACTCCCCAGTGATGATAAACATTATGTGTGAAGCACGAAACTGAATGTTGCAAACTGTGAATATTATACAAAATATCACGTTGCATATATTGATTTTTCATATTTGACCTGACACAATATTTCCCGTTTGAAATGCTATCTATTATCATCACTTCGGAGGAGAATACCAAGTATTCAATAAACCGTCGTAATGCCATTAGAATATACCAGGTCTGCAACACTGAAAAACTTATGATATCACGTTCTAACTCGTTATATGCACCGCATTGATATAGTATACAAAAACTATCAAACGCTAAACACTACTTTAGTGAATACTTTATGATTTATCGTGAAATATTATTTTTATTTAACATTGTGCGTTAAAAAATCGGGCTCCAAATTTTAACTCCCTGTATCTAAAAACTGAAGCGGAATTCGACAAATGACGAAGGTACCTTTTTTCTTGTTTTGTTGTCAAGAATTCATGTGCGAAGTTTGGCTGTCGAATTGGGTTTCTGTGCTCCAAATGACTATAAAATTCAAATTTGGGTTTTTTAACATACGGTACCAGCTGTATGCATAAGTTTTTGGCGGGTTTTGTGGTAAAGAAAACACGTAATTTTCAAGGGAAATTAATTTTGTTTTATTCAAAATTTTGGCCATCGGCTTCTACACATTTCGCCCATCTTTCAGGTAATTGATGCATACCATGCCAGAAAAACTGCTTGTCTTTTGCGGCAAACCATTCGTCGAGCCATTTTCCAACGTCTTCGAAATTGCTGAAGTGCTGCTTTGCGAGCGCGTGCCCCATTGCTGCGAAGAGGTGATAGTCAGATGACGCCAGGTCTGGGGAGCACGGCGTTTGCGGAAAGATGTCTCATCCAAGCTATTTCAGTGTGTCTTTCACTGGTTTTGCTGTGTGAGACGGCGCATTGTCCTGTAACACAATCACTTTGCCATGTCTTCGGGCCCATTCCGGTCGTCTTTCGATCAATGCGTGATTTAAATTAATCATTTGTTGGCGATAGCGTTGTGTATTAACGATTTCGCCGGGCTTCAAGACTTCATAATACACAATACCGCTCTGGTCCCACCAGACACAAAGCATGGTCTTCTTGCCGAAGCGAGTTGGCCTTGGTGTTGAAGGACCGGCTTCGCCAGGTGAAAGCTACGATTTTTTTCTGCTTCGTGTTTTCAAAATAAATCCATTTTTCGTCACCCGTCACAATTCGATACAAAAAGGATTTTCTTTCGTGGCGTTGAAGCAGCATTTCACAAGTGACTTTGCGATTTTCCATTTGACGTTCATTGAAACCGTGTGGGACCCATTTAACCAGTTTATTGATCTTCCCCATTGGTCGATACGTCTGCTGATTGTTTCTTGTGACACATTTAATGTTTTTACCAATTGCTGTTGAGTTTGAGTTGGGTCAAGTAGAAGTAGTGTACAAACACCGGAAAACAAGATGGCCGCCATGGTGCCACGTAGTCGAGTGGTTTCGCAAGTAGATTGTGCTTGGAGGTGACTTAAAGGTGGGTCCAATTACAACCTACAGGATCATTAATTTTGACATTTGCGATGCCTCAGCTTCCTAAAGACGTGAAGGCAGCTTTCTATCGCTTGCCTGTCCGTCCTTATATACCAAGTCCGCTCCGCTGTTTTAAATGTCAACATTATGGACACACCAGCACGTCATGTAACGTGACCTCTGCTGTATGTGCAATTTGCGGAACCAGTAGCCATGGTGCGGATCCTTGTAAGTCACTGAAACCTCAGTGTGTTAATTGCAAGGGTGATCACACGGCCTGGTCGCGTGACTGTCCTATTTTTAAGGAGGAAAAACGCATTAGAGAGCTGATGGTATTAGAGAAGATATCTGCTAGTGATGCTAAACGTCGCTTAAGAGAGTCTCAGCGCACCCTTCCCTCTGATGCGTTTTCACATGTTGTAGCCAAAATAGCAGTTAAAACTGTCTCGGTTGGTACCCAGACAGTTAATGTCTCAACACAAACAGAGTCTGTTGTGCATGACGACACTCCGAAGCCGCCCAAAGAATCGGAGACTCCTAGCAATATGCCGCCGGAGAGTCAGGGACAAAAAACCCCTGTGAAGAGCTCTAGAGCTCCACGGGTTAAGCCTACTTTTAGTCCCTATAAAGTCTCCAAATTAGCTCGAACTTCACCTCTCGCTACGAGCATTAAGACTTTGACTAACGTTTTGGCTGCACAATTAGCTGAGGACGAGTCTGCACATCCTATCCATCAGCCAAGTTCATCTTTGTCCTCCGACATGGTTGAGGACCCGCTGATGGATATGGATTTTAATCTCGTGGGAAGGAAGGGAAACCGCGATATAAACTTAAACGGTAATATTTTAACTAGTTTTTGCAGTGACTTTTATGATTTCCGTTTATTTTATCTGATTATGTTTCTTAGCTGTTAAGTTTTATGGTCTATATTTGTTTTATCTTGCGAAGGCCCATTTACGGGCTTCCTCGGTCTACTGGCCATTTACACCAGTAGGTTGAGTGTGAAGACCTTTTACATCTTCATCTTTTATATCTTCTTTTTTATTATTTTAATCACAGCTAAGTTTTGACATGACCAAGATAAGGGTCTTTCCCGTATCGGGACGGGCGTAAGCCATAGTGCTGTTCCCGCCCATAAAATTCATTTTATCTTATCTTATCTTAAAGATGGGTGCTGACGTCAGCAGGGGATGATTGAACAACGCTATGAGTGAAATGTGGGTGGTGGAGGGAATTACGCAATCATTTTTATAGAAGTGTACAAACACCGGAAAACAAGATGGCCGCCACGATGACGTCATGTGGAAATTCCCATCACGTGACAGAGGTCATTGACCTGCGTTGTTGCCAGATGTTGAGTGCGACGTTGCCACATTGAAGGGGAGGCAAGATAGGACTTGTTGTTTGAGGTCATTGACGCGGAGGCAAGATAGGACTTGTTGTTTGAGGTCATTGACGGGGAGGCAAGATAGTACATGATGTTTGACGTCACGGCGTGGGTACAAGCGAGTACTTGATCATTGACGTCAGAAGGTTATTGACGGGATGCAGGATATTACTTGTTACTTGACGTCATGGCGTGGGTGAAAGTTTTTGATTATATATAGAGGGCAGTAGTGTAGTATGTATCATTATAAAGAGACGCGAGCTTCAGTCATGGCAGAGCAGCAGCAGCAGCAAGGTGTAGCACGTCCCGTTGACTTGGGAGTAGAAGATGTGGAGGACCTTGATAGAACGTTGGAGTTACTGGATAGTAGTTTTGAGGAAGAAGATAAAGACCGTACAATATATAATATGTTAAAGTCTAAAGTGAAGACTTCGCCATCATTATTATCTTCCTTTTCATTCGTAAAAGAGGAAGACGAGGACGATATTCAGGAAGTCTATTGTTCCTTAGTGCCGAACAGAAAGACGGAGGATGATGATGATATTAGTGTAGTATATTCATCATTAGCTCCAAAGAAGAATACAAAGACAAAGCAGCGCGTGTTGGAGGGAGCGACATATCCTGCTAAGAAGCGTTTGTGTTATGAAAATGGTGGTGTAAAGGAGTCGTCATCATCTTCGATACTATCAAGAGCAGCAGCAGCGGCAGGAATAGCTCCACCACTACTAGAACGACCGACAGCAGCAGCAGTGAAACCATCACCGCCAGCAGTAGGAGGAACTCGAGTAGTAGTGAAAAGTGCCAAGTGTGGATGCAAGAACAAGTGGGTAAATGAAAAGTGTATTCGAGTAGCCTTACATCACTGGAATCCTAAAAGTGCATCGATATGTGAAGGGTGTTTCAATGACGAAAATAATCAAACTGGACATGCGTGTTTAGGATATATCAAGCCAAATGAACTTGGAAGTGGAGAAGAAATTGAAAAACATTTTCGTAAATGTGTGTGGAGAGTGATCTTAAGATCTTCAACAGAGAAAGAACTGTATGCTATCTATAATCAACTTCATCCTGAACTAAGTAATGTTGGTGATGATGAAACAATTATGCGAAATATGAAATATGGGCTTTGGAAGGTGGTAAAAGTTCATATGCAAGGTGTTATTGATCTGTTGCACGACAAGGACCGTAAAGCAAAAGATCGAGTGTAAAAGGAACAAGTGAAAAATGTCTGACTATTGTGTATTTTGTGGTGGTGGTGGTATTTTTGTTGTGGACTCGTGTGTTTTACAAACCTTTCGTACTTATTTAAAAGACAACCCAATTATTTGTAGTGGCTGCAAGTTAAAGATTCTTCATAATAACTGTATATATGTCTGGAATACAGGCAAAGTGCTTTCAAAACATTTGTTGAATCAAGTGAATCACCATGAAACGTTTGTGGAGTACTATGAAATTTTCAAACGACAGGGTCATGTAAGTATTTCCATGAATACTTTTTTCAAATCTTGTAGAGAATTAGTTCATAATAGTGAATTTATTGCTCAACTCATACCCGATGTGATTCATGAACAATTTTCGGTAGAAAAGTCTGAAAGTGTGTCTTCAGAACAGTACATTATAGATGTGCAAGGATTTAAAATCTCTGCACATGAGTTTATTATGAGAGAATTTTGTATTGTAGCGTGTGATGCTAGTCTTTTATTCCACTGTTTAGTAAAACTTACATGTGACATTACGGAAGTAGGACTAGGTTATCAAAAACAAGTGCAATGGTTAACAGAAAACTTTCACGATTTATAGTGGGACACATCAAATGGATACAGCATTTCCCATCTTCGTAGAATCATTTTTCAGATGTGTTCAAGTGAAGCTACATTCTTTTGTAAAGGACTTGAAAAAGCACAGTGGATTAAAAAACTATTTCACTTGAAAAGTGTGAATCATGTAAGTGAAAAGGAATGTCCTGCCCTGAAAACATTAAATTTAAACATTGGTTTGTCAAAATGTACTTTTCATGACCCTGTCGAGGTGAATGCGTGTGCATTAAGAAACTGTTTGCAACTCCAACATTGGATGAAACATGAGAAACCAAAAGCTCTTGTAAATACCTTATCAGCCATGCAAATATAGAAAGCATGTGCAACTTGTTTTTATAAAATACACCTTACTTACTCTTGAACAATAAAGAATGAATACTCTATGAATTTGTTTCTTCATTTCAAATCAGGATAAATGATAGCAGAAAAGGTTTAAATTAAA